>JAJHZJ010000479.1:0-225636 GCA_023548195.1 Bettongia penicillata ogilbyi | reverse complement strand
TTCATTTTCACAAATTTTTGGGTTCCAAATTTTCTCCCCTTTTATCCCCTCCCCCACCCCAATACCCCAAGCAATCTAATTTTCCCTATCTCCAATCTGCCCTCTCTTCTGTCATCCCTCCCTTCTCTTGTCTCCTTCTTCTCTTTTCTCCTGTAGGGCCAGATGACTTTCTATTCCTCATTAACTGTATGTCTTCTTTCCTAGTTACAGCAACAATAATAAACAGTTGTTCCTAAAACTTTGAGTTCCAAATTCTCCCCATCCCTCCCTCCCCACCCATTCCCTTTGGGATGGCAGGCAATTCAATACAGGCCCTATCTGTGTAGTTTTGCAAATGACCTCCCTGATAGTCGTGTTGTGTAAGACTAACTGGATTACCATCCCTCCTAACCTGCCCCTCATTGTTTCTCTTCTGTCTCTTGATCCTGCCCCTCCCCAAGTGTTGACTTCAAATTGCTCCCTCCTCCCTTTGCCCTCCCCTCCATCATCCCCTCCCCTGCAATATCTCCTTCTCCCCCACTTTCTTATACTGTAAGATAGGTTTTCATACCAAAATGAGTGTGCATTTCACTCCTTCCTTTAGTCAAATGTGATGAGGGGTAAACTTCTTGTTTGTTTGTTTTTTTTCTCAGCTCTCCTCTTTTTCCCTCCACTAAGAAAATCTCCTACTTGCCTCTTAAATGACATATAGTTACCCCCTCTTTCCTCCCACTACATTTCTCTCTCAACATTTACCTTAATTTCTTTTAAGGTATGGTCACATCCTATTCAGTTCACTCTGTGCTCTCTGTCTCTGTATGTGTGTGCATGTGTCTATGTGTGTGCATGTGTGTACATGTGTATGTGTGGTCCCACCAACTACCCAGATACTGAAAAGTTTTAAGAGTTAGAAATTTTGACTTCCCTGTATAATGTATACACTTCTGGTAAATCCCTTAAGACTTCTCTTTGCTGTTTCCTTTTTCATGCTTCTTCTCATTCTTGTGTTTGAAAGTCAAATTCTCTTTTCAGCTCTGGTCTTTTCATCAAGAATGATTGAAAGTCCTCTGTTTCATTGAAAGACCATATTTTCCCTTGAAGTATTACACTCAGTTTAGCTGGGAAGGTGATTCTTGGTTTGAGTCCTAGTTCCTTTGCCTTCTGGAATATCCTATTCCACGCCCTTCGATCCCTTAATGTAGAAGCTGCTAGATCTTGAGTTATCCTGATTGTATTTCCACAGTACTGGAATTGTTTCTTTCTAGCTGCTTGCAAGATTTTTTCCTTGAGCTGGGAGTTCTGGAATTTGGCCACAATGTTCCTAGGAGTTTCTCTTTTTGGATCTCTTTCAGGTGGTGATCGATGGATTCTTTCAATACTTATTTTGCCCTCTGGTTCTAGAATATCAGGAGAGTTTTCCTTGATAATTTCATGGAAGATGATGTCTAGGCTCTTTTTTTGATCATGAGGTTCAGGTAGTCCCATAATTTTTAAATTGTCTCTCCTGGATCTATTTTCCAGGTCAGTTGTTTTTCCCATGAGATATTTCACATTCTCTTCCATTTTTTCATTCTTTTGGTTTTGTTTGGTGATTTCTTGGTTTCTCATAAAGTCATTAGACTCCATCTGTTCCATTCTAATTTTGAGAGAACTATTAAATTCAGTGAGCTTTTGAGCCTCTTTTTCTATTTGGCTCATTCTGCTTTTGAAAGCATTCTTCTCCTCATTGGCTTTTTGACCCTCCTTTGCCAATTGAGTGAGCCTATTTTTCAAGGTGTTAATTTCCTCAGCATTTTTTTCGGTCTCCTTTACCAAGGTATTGACCCGTTTTTCATACTTTTGTTGCATCTCTGACATTTCTCTTCCCAATTTTTCCTCCACCTGTCTAACTTGCTTTTCAAAATCCTTTTTGAGCTCTTCCAGGGCCTGAGCCCACCCGCCACCCCCCTGGGGTGTCTGAGGTACTGAGGCCCCACCCTCCACGTCTTTCCCTGATGGCAATGATACGTCCTTGTCATCAGATCCGAATGTCGGGATCATTTGCATTTGTTGGAAAAAAACTCTCTATAGTCTTATTTTTCTTCCCTTTTCTAGGCATTTTCCCAGCCAGTTACTTGACTTCTGAGATTCCTTTCCACCCCCCGCCTGGATCCGCCCAGCTAGTGCTTGGCCTCTGAGATTTAAATGGGCTTTCCTCCTGCCGGCTGTCAATCAGTGAGCTTTAGTTCAGGTGCTGGGGTGGGGGCAGGGCCGCCTCCCAGACTCTGATCCCTCAGGGGCTTTATGCAGATACTTTCAGGAATGGAGTGGGTGGGGGCAGGGTGGGGGGCCCGCCTCTCAATCTCAGTTCCCTTGGGGGCTTTGAGCAGAAGCCTTCAGTAATACAGCGGGGTGGGGCCAGGGCCGTCTCCCAGGCTCAGCTCCATCAGGTTTTATGTGGGAATCTTCTGTAATGAAGATCCTGCCTGCTGTTGGGGGATTCCTGAGTCCCGGGCCGCTGCTGCCTCAGCCTCTGCCCACACCTCTGCCGCCGCCACTTCCTCCCGAAGGGGCCCGAGTCACGGAGACGCCCTGCTTCCCCTCTCCTCCAGCCCGACCTACTCTCTCACTGACCTGTAGCTTCTGTGGGCAGAGGGACTTTCCCATCTGCCAGAGCTTCCGTCTCTGAAGCCTGCTCATAGATCAGCTTCTCTGGGGCAGTGGCCAGGGGCAGCGCTGGGGGGTGGGGTCCACTTTCTGGAGCGAGCCGGACTCTGGGGACAGGTCTCCAGGGCTCCCTGGAATGGAAATCTCTTCCACTCTGCTTCTGCACCACCTTGTATTGACCCAGAAGTTATGGGGGATTCTTTTTACATTAATTCTATGGGCTTTTGGTTTCGGAGCTCGTAAACGTGCGTCCTTCTACTCTGCCATCTTGACTCCGCCCCCAATCATTCTTGATTGGAAGACCAGAGCTGAAAATAAAATCTGACTTTCAAACAACAGAATTAAGAGAAGCATGAAAAGGTAAAGCGGAAAGAGAAATCATGAGGGACTTACTAAAGTTGAACTGTTTATATTCCTACATAGAAAGACAATATTTGCAACTCTTGAGACTTTTCTCAGTATTTGAGTAGTTGGAAGGATTACACACACCCACACACACAGACACACACACAGAGACACACACAGAACATATAACACACATATATATGTATACATATATACATATATATATACATATATACACAAATACATATATATAATATATATATATATATATATATATATGCGCTGAGAGCACAGAGTGAGTTGAATAGGGAGCAATCATATCTAAAAAATAAAATTAAGGTATGAGAGAGGAATATATTGAAGGAGAAAGGAAGAAATGGAATAGGGCAAATTATCTCTCATAAAAGAGGGAAGAAAAAGCCTTATCAATGGAGGAGGAAAGGGGGGAATTTAGAAGGTAAAAATGAAGCTTACTCTCATCACATTTGCCTCAAGGCACGAATAACATGCACACTCAATTTGTTATGAAAACTTACCTTACACTAAAAGAAAGTAGGGGAGGAGGGGATAAGCAGGATGGGGTGGAGGAGGGTGGAAAGTGAGGGCAAATGGAAGGAAGCAGTAATTAGAAGTATTCACTCTTGAGGAGGGACAAGGTCCAAAGAGACAATAGAAGAAATGGGAGAGTCAGATAGGATGGAGGCAAAAATCCTTAATATTACACAACATGACTTTTATGGAAGTCATTTGCGAAACTCCACATATATACACTATATTGAATTGCTTGTCTTTTCAGTGGGGATGGTTGGGGACAGGGGAAAGAAGAAAAGTTGGAACTCAAAGTTTTAGGAACAAATGTTGAGCATTGTTTTTGCATACAAGTGAGAAATAAGAAATAAAGATAATGGGGTATAGAAATTTATCTTGCCCTATAAAACAAGACAGAAGATGGGGATAATGGAAGGGAGGGGTGTTAGAAGGGAGGGCAGACTGTGGACGGGATAATCAGAATGCTTGGCGTTTGGGGATGGGGGGAGAGGAGAGATGGGTAGAAAATTTGGAACTCAAAATTTTGTTGAATTCCACAGTTCCTTCTCTGGATGTGGAAGGCATTTTTCCTTAAGAGATCATTGGAAATAAATTGAACTTCCCATAAAATAGTTAGCAGTGTCTACCTAAAATGTTCAGGAAGCATTGAATGTAATGGTGATAAGCTAGATGCATTTCCAATAAGATCAGGGGTGAAAAAAGGATGTCCATCATCACCACTATTATTCAAAATGGTACTACAAATGTTAGCTATAGCAATTATACAAGATAAAAAATTGAAGAAATCAGAATAGCCAAAGAAGTAACTAAGCCATCACTCTTTGCATATGATATGGGTGATATACTTAGAAAATCCATGAGATTCAAGTAAAAATCTACTTGAAATAATAAACAACTTTGGGAAAGTTGCAGGTTACAAAATAAACCCACATAAATCTTCTGCATTTCTATATATTACTAGCAAAGCCCATCAGCAGAGATAGAAAGAGAATTCCCATTTAAAGCTAGGGAAGACACTGTAAAATACAGGGGAATTTACCTGCCAAAACAAACATTTAGACTATATGAACACAATTACAAGACACTTTTCACACGAATAAAGTCAGATCTAAGTAAGTGGAAAAACATCAGTTGCTCGTGGGTGGGCGGAGCCAATATAATAAAATGATAATTCTATTTAAATTTATTTACTTATTTAGTGTCATACCAATCATATTATCAGATAATTATTTTCTATATCTAGAAAAAAATAATACCAAAAGTCATCTGGAAAATCAAAAGGTCCAGAATGTCAAGGGCAGTAATGAAAAGAAATGCTAGGAAAAGTGGCCTAGCCCTGACAGATCTCAAATTGTATTATAAAGGAGCAATTATCAAAGCCACTTGGTACTGACTAAGAAACAGAAGTGTAGATCAAGGGTATAGGTTAGATACCTAAGAGACAGTAGTCAGTGAATAAAGCAATCTACTGTTTGATAAACCCAAGGACCCCAACTTCTAGGAAAAAAAGTCACTGTTCGGCAAGAATTGCTGGGAAAACTGGATAACAGTGTGGCAGAAATTAGACCTAGAACAATGCCTGACACCATACACAAGAATAAAATCCAAAAAAGCACATGATCTAGGCATAAAGATTGATTCTATAAATGAATTAGTGGATCAAGGAATAGTCTGTATCAGATTTAAGAAGAAGGGAAGAATTTTTTCACAAACAAGAAACAGAAAACATTATAAAGTACAAAATGAAAAATTTTGATTACATTAAATTGAAAAGTTTTTGCTCAACCAAACCCAATGCAACTAGCGTTAGGAGGGAAGCAGAACACTGGGAAAGAATTTGTGCAACCACAGTCTGTTATAAAGTTCTCATTTCTAAAATATGCAGAGAATTGTGTCAAATGTAAAAAGAATAAAAGTCATTCCCCAATTAACAAATGGTCAAAGGGTATGAATAGGCAGTTTTCAGAGGAAGAAATTAAAGCTATATATAGTCATGTAAAAATACTCTAAATCACTATTTTTTAGAGAGATATAAATCAAAACAACTCTGAGATATCACATCACACCTATCAAATTGGCTAACATGACAAAACAAGAAGTTGATAAATGTTGGAGATGTGGGAGAGTTGAAACACAGTGTTGGTGAGCTGTGAGCTGATTCATCCATTCTGGAGAGCCATTTGGAATTATGCCCAAAGAGCTACAAAAATGTGCATACACTTTGACCCAGCAATGATGTTTCAAGGACTATATCCCAAGACAGCATAAAAATGGGAAAGAGTCCCACATATACAAAAATATTTATAGCAGCACTTTTTGTGGTGGTCAAAAACTGGAAATCAAGGGGATGCCCAACAATTGGAGAATGGTTGAATAAATTGTGGTATGTGAATGTAATTGAATACTACTCTGCTGTAAGAAATGTTGAACAGAAAGACTCTAGAGAGGCCTGGAAAGACTTACATGAACTGATGCTGAGAGAAAGGAGAAGAACCATGAGAACTCTGTACACAGGAACAACACATTGTGCAAGGACTTTTTCTGGTAGATTTAGAATTTCATTGCCATACAAGGACTTGAAAAATTCCCAATGATCTCTTAAGGAAAAATGCCTTCCACATCCAGAGAAGGAACTGTGGGAATTCAATCACAGCATGTAGCAGATCATTTTCTTTTGTATTACGTTTTGGTTTGTTTAATGATTTCTCCCATTCATTTTAATTCTTCTATGCAACATGACTAAAGTGAAAAAATATTTAATAGGAACCTCTATAAAATTGTATGCCATCTCAGGAAGGGAGGAGGGAGGCAGGGGAAAAGGATGTGAAGCAAGGGAAAAAAACCAGTATTATGGAAGTAATTGTAGAACACTGAAAACAAATAAAATAATTTAAAAAAGAACCAAAAAAGCAATAAATGGTAAAATTACATTTGTGTGCAACTGGGAAATAAGATTAACAGACACTGGGGTACAGTAATCTATTTTGCCTACAGAAAAAATGGGGAAGAAGGGGTATGGAAGAAGGCGTGAGTAATAGAAGGTACGACAGACTGAAGGAGTGAATGAGGTGCATGTTGTTCTGGGGCGGAGTTGGGGAGAGATGGGGAGAAAATTTCGAATTCACATTACTGTGGAAGTGAATGTTGGAAACTGAAAATAAATAAATAATATATATTAAAAAATGAAACATACTGTGTACATAAGTATAGCAATATTATAAGACGTTCAGATATGAATGACTTAGTTACTCTCAGCAATACAATGATCCAAGACAACTCTGAATTACATATGATGAACAAAGAAAAAGAAATGATGCTGTCTGAATACAGATTGGAGATGTTATTTCTTTTTATTTTTCTGCATTTTTATGTCTATATTTGCTTTCACAATATGACTGTTATGGAAATGTGTTGCATGACTGCACATATATAAGCTATAACACATTATTTGCCTTCTCAATGGCATTGGAGTGGGGGAGGGAAGAAGGGAGAGAATGTGAAACTAATTCTTTGAAAATAAATACTAATTTTTTACATGTAACTATGGAAATATTAAACAAAATTACTCTTAAATTTAATTAATTTTTTTCAATTTTCAACAGTCACTTCTATAAGTATGAAGTTTTCGCTCTCTCCCTCAACACACCTTTCCCAAGACAGTATGCAATCTTACATGGGTACTGCACCTACTTTCCTATTAAACACATATGCACATTAGTCATGTTCCTTAGAAGAATTTAAACGAATGGAAAAAATCATGAGAAAACTAAACCAAACCAAAATAAAAAAGAAAATAGACTGTTTCATTCTGTGTTGTGATTTTGTAGATTTTTCTCTGAATGTGAATGGCATTTTACCTCAAGAGTCCTTTGGGAATGATTTAAGGCCTTGCTGTGCTGTGAAGGGCTATTGCATTTATTTATTTATTTTTAGATCACGACATTCACTTACACAAAATTTTGAGTTCCAATTTTTCTCCCCATTTCTCCCCGTGCCCCCCTCCTAATACCTTGCATCCTGATTGCTCCTTCCCTCAATGTACCCTCCCTTCTATCATATCCCACCTTTTTATCGTTCCTATTTTCTCTCTTTTCTTGTAGGGCAAAATAAATTTCTATAACCCATTACCTGTGTTTCTTATTTCCCAATTATATGCAATAATAATTCTCAAAATTCGTTTCTAATGCTTTAAATTCCAACTTCTCTCCCTCCCTATCCATCCCCACTGAGAATGCAAGCAATTGAATACAGGCTACATATGTGTCGTTTTGCAAAATACTTCCATAATAATCATGTTGTGCAATAGTAACTATATTGCCCTCTACCCTATCCTGTCCCTCCCTTTTTTTATTCTTTCATTTGACCTTGTCCCTTCCCAAAAGTGTTTACTTCTAGTTATTCCCTTCTCCCATTTATCTTCCCTTCTATCATTCCCCTCACTCCATTTGTCCCCTCATTCCCTACTTTTCTGTAGTGTAAGATAGATCTTCATATCAAATTTAGTGAGCATGTTATTCCTTCCTTAAGCCATATGTGAAGAGAGGAAGCTTCACTTCTCCCCTCTCATCTTCTCCCTTTTCCCCTCCATTGAACAAGATTTTTCTTATTTCTTTTATGAGTTATATAGCCTGCCACATTTCATTTCTCCCTTTCTCCTCCTAGGATTTTCCTTCCTCATCCCTTAATTTTTATTTTACATTTTTTATCATCCCTTCTGATTCAATTCAATCTGTACTCTCTGTCTATATGTGTGTGTTTGTGTGATCGAGTGAGTGAGTGAGTGTGTGTGTGTGTGTGTGTGTGTGTAATCTCTCCACCTACCCAAATATTGGGAAACGTCTCAAGAGTTGCAAATATTATCTTTCCAAGTAGGAATGTAAACAGTCCAGCTTTAGAAAGTCTTTAGGAAACTCTTTCCTGTTTACCCTTTCATACCTCTCTTAATTCTTGTATTTGAAAATCAAATTTTCTATTTAGTTCTGGTCTTTTCATCACGATTGCTTGAAAGTCCTCTATCTCACTGAGTGATCATTTATTCCCTTGAAGTATTATACTCAGTTTTACTGTTTGGTTTTAATTCCAGTTCCTTTGACTTCTGGAATATCCTATTGCAAGCATTTCAATCCCTTAATGTTGAAGCTGCCAGATCCTGTGTTATATTGATTATATTTCCACAATACTTGAACTGTTTTTTTTTCCTATCTGCTTGCAATATTTTCCCCTTGACCTGGGAGCTCTGAAATTTGGCCAAAATATTCCTAGGAGTTTCTCCTTTCGGGTCTCTTTCAGGAGATGATCAATGGATTCTTTCAATATTCATTTTTCTCTCTATTCTAGAATATCAAGCAGTTTTTCTTGATAATATCATGAAAAACAGTGTCTAGGCTCTATTTTTGATCATGGCTTTCAGTTAGTCCCATAATTTTAAAATTGTCCTCCTGGATCTATTTTCCTGGTCAGTTGTTTTTCCAATGAGATGTTTCACATTGTATTCTATTTTTTCAAACATTTGCATTTGTTTTCTAACTTCTTGATTTATCTCACAGTCATTAGCTCCCCTGAACTTGATTCTCTCTTTTAAAGAACTATTTTGTTCAATGAGCTTTCTTTTACATTTGTCTAATTCTACTTTTTAAAGCCTCCTTCCCCTCATTGGCTTTTTGGACCTCTTTTTCCAATTGAGTTAGCCTCTTTTTAAAGGTGTTATTTTCCTCAGCATTTTTTTGATTCTCCTTTAACAGGCTGCTGACACACTTTTCAAGCTCTTCTGTGGCCTGAATCCATTTCATTTTAATTTTGGAGATACTAGAGGCAGAGACCTCGACTTCCTCTGACAGAATCAGTTATTCCTGAGTGATGGGCATTCCCTTGATTTCTACAGCTTGACCACCACACAAAGAGCTGCTAACATATATGTTTGTACCTGTGAGACCTTTTTGCATTTTTATGATCTCTTTGAAATAGGGCCCTGAAAGTGATACTACTGGGTCAAAGGGTATGCACATGTTTTAACCATCTGAACACAGTTCCAATTTGCTCTCCACAATGGTTAGATAGCCTCCCTGCTCCACCAACAGAGAATTATTTTTATAACTCTCTCACATCTTCTCCAACATTTATCATCTTCCTGGTTTGTCATGTTAACCCATCTGAGAAGTGTGATGTGGTACCTCAGAGTTGTTTTGATTTTCATCTTTCTAATCAATAGTGATTTAGAGCATTTTTCCATATGACCATGGAAAGCTTTACTTTTTTTCTCCGAAAGCTGCCTTTTTGTAACTTTTGACATTTGGAAATTGGGGAATGACTTGTTTTCTTGTAAATTTGACTCAGTTCTTTAAATATTTTAGTAATGAGGCCTTTATCACAGACACTAGTTGAAAAATTCTCATTTTTCTGCTTCTCTTGGTTGCTTTGGTTTTGTTTGTGTAAAAACTTTTCAATTTAAAGTAATAAAAATTATCTATTTTTCACTTCATATTGTTCTCTATCTCTTGTTTGGTCATAACTCTATCCATTCTCCATAAATCTGACAAATGCACTATTCCTTGTTCCCCTAAATTGTTTATAGTATCAGCCCTTATACCTATGTCATGTATACATTTGGACTTTACTCTGCTATATGATGTCAGGCTTTAGTTTATGCCCAGCTTCTGTCATACTGTTATCCAGTTTTCCAGAAATTTTTGTGGAACAGGGAGTTCTTATCCCAGAACCCCCAGATTCTTGGGTTTATCAAACAGGAGACTGCTTTATTCATTGACCACTATATCTTAAGTAACTAATCTCTAATCTAGTCCACTGACCTACCCCTCTATTTCTTAGTCAACACTAAATAGTTTCAATGATTGCTTCTTTATAATACAATTTGAGATCTGATATGACTAGGCCACATTCCTAGCATTTCCTTTCATTAATTCCCTTGATATTCTGGGCCTTTTTTTCTTCCAGATGAATTTTGATATTATTTTTTCTAGCTCTAGAAAACACTTTTCTGGTAGGTGGATTAATATGGCACTGAAGAAGTAAACTAATTTAGGTAGGATTGTCCCTTTTATTACATTAGCTTGGCCTACCCACGAGCAACTAATGTTTTTCGAATTACTTAGATATGATTTTGTTTGTGTGAAAATGTTTTGTAATTCTGTTTACATAGTCCCGACTTTGTTTTGGCAGATAGAAAGCCAAATATTTTTGAGTGTCTCCAGGAACTTTAAATGGTATTTGTCCTTCTTTCTCTTGCTGTTGGGCTGTGTTAGTAATATATACAAAATCAGATGATTTATATGCTTTTATTTTGTAACCTGCAACTTTGCCAAAGTTATTTATTATTTCAAGTAGATTCTTTTTTTACTTGATTCTCTCGGATTCTCTAAGTGTATCATCATATCATCAGTATGGAGCGATTATTTAATATCTCTTTTGCCTATTCTAAATCTTTTGCTTTTCTCTTCTCCTATTGGTAAAGCTAACATTACTAGTACCATATCAAATTACATTGGTAATAATGGACATCCTTTTTTCAACCCTGATCTTATTGGAAATGTATCTCGCTTGTTCCCATTACATATAATGCTTGCTGATGGTTTCAGGTAGATACTGCTTACTATTTTAAGGAAGACTCCATGTATTCCTATGCTCTCCAGTGTTTTCAATAGGAATGGGTGTTGTATTTTGTCAAAAAATCTTTTTCTCTGCATCTAATGGTACAATCATATTGTTTCTGCTATTTTTTGTTGTTATAATCAATAATGCCGATACTTTTCCTAATACTGAAGCAAACCTGCATTCCTGGCATAAATCCTACCTGATCATAATGTATTATTCCCATAAGTTTCTGTAATATTTTTGCTAATATCTTACTTCATTTTTTTGCATCTATATTCATAAGGGAAATTGGTCTATAATTTTCTTTTTCTGTTTTGGCTCTTCCAAGTTTAGGTATGAAGACCATATTTGCATCACAAAAATAATTTGGCAAGACTATTTCTTTGTCAGTTTTTCCAAATAGTCTATATAGCAATGGAATACAAAAAACATTTTTTTTAAAGACTTTTATTTGTTTTCACAATGCTATAGTAAAAGTATTGTTGTTCTAACAGGGTTAATGTGGGACTTGTAGATTAGGACAAAATAAATAATTGAAATTTTATCTCAAAAACTGTTAGGGATGTAGAAAAAAATCTACTTTTACAACTTAAGACACTGAAAGATTTTTCTTTAACATAATAGGAGATGCATTGCATGGAATACAAACAACCAAAAGTCAGAATTTATAGTAATTCTCTTGAAAAACTTTTTCTCTTGGTTCTCTTGAGTCATTTTGGTAATCAATACCATTGTATCAAATTGATGTAGTTATAGACTATGACAATCGCACTTCTATACTAAAGATTGTATCCTCTTCTGTTCCCATGTCTAGAGAGAGCTCTTCTTGGTTGCCAGGGCAAATTAGGTGATTTGTGTTCTGCTCAGAAATATTGAAGTGTTTGTGGATAGTAGTATTTTGGAAATAGCACTTGGTTAGGAGTCTGAAGACTTGTGCTCTCATCTAGCTTGGATTTGTGCTGATTTCTTCTGTGATTTCACAGGAGTTAATCAATCCTCCTGGATCACTTTCTCCTCGTTTGGAAAATGGGAATTATATTTTTCAAGTATGGAGCTAACATAGTGATTTTGAAGAAAGTGTATGCCAAGAATCAAGGAGTATAGAGAGTTGCCACAATCAGCAAAAAAGTTATTTGACTTCTACATAATAATGGATGAGTGAGGTCTCTGAGAAATTCATAGACAAAGGGAAAGGAGGATAGAATATTACTACATTATGATGTATTGCTGTGGCAATTTGGCATGGTGGGGAGAGCTTTGTTTACTCTTTATGTCAAGAAGATGCTGATTTAAATCCCACCTCTGAATTTTATTCAATTCTATATGTCTGAACAAGTAATTTAAATAAGTCAGAAAAGGGAAGAAGTGAAGTGACTTACCTATGGTGAGACAATGACATAAAGGAAGATTGTATCCAGGTCTTCCTGCCTCCAGGTCCAGCGATGTTTCACCATACCATTTTGCTATAGACATAAGCAATGCATCATTGAATTGGATGTTCTACATCTTAGCTGACACAGAATATGCAGAAAGGTCGCCATGACTCCAAAGAGGAGAGTTAGCAAATACTTTATATTCAAAGTTTGACCTTGAAGTTCCAAATCTAGGAAGCATGTGATCCTACTGGAGAAACTTCAGAAGTGACTGGGGCAAAGATTTCAAGGCTCTCATTACACAGTGTTCACTCCTGCCACATCACTCTGAAAAATGAATATAGAGTTAGAAATGCCCATGCCTATCCTCCATTCTGTTCATTCTCTGGAAACAAAAGAAACTCGATGAATTAATAAATGACTCAGGGAATTTGACCCACAAGCTGACATCACAGTCCTGAGCCCTCTAGTGGAATGTTTCAATGTTAGTATATAAAGTCAGTGATGAGGCAGGGACTTCATGCACATCTGGGAGTCCTGCAGCTCTTGAGAGATGCTGCTTCCTCAGAGACAGCTGGCAGATCTACTGCCACCTCATGAACAAAAGAATCCGTTAAACTCAACTCTGAATATGGGAGAAAACTATGATTATCCTCAGACACCATTTCCTCATGGGGACTTAGTAATACTTACCTTGTTACCAAAGCGAAATAGAAAAGTACCTGGACAAAGACTTTTGTCAAAACTGTATTCTGGTCCTCCCAGCTATGAAACATTGGCTAAGTTACTGAACATGTCCAAATCTCGGTTTATTCACCTTTGAAATATATATATATATATATATATAATCTCACAACTCAAGGTTATCAAGATGTTTTGGCCAAAGAGATATGAGATAGTGAAAACCTATCCACACAATGGGGGAGTGAAAACGTCCCTGAACTGTGTTTGAAAGATCTGAGATGGAATTAGAGATCACTGTGAAATTATTTGCGAGGCATTTATCCTGGATTATCCTTGATTGCTTATTTGTAACATGTAAATAAGCAAATTTGCATGCTCTAATTCTTAGGATTATTGTGAGGACAGTAATTTGTAAATTATAGCAGATGTTCTCATTATTCTGAATATTGCTTCTATTCCTTAAAAAAAAATCTACTCAAACCTCCCAATTTATCTATCTCCCCAAATTCCATCTTAATCTGTTCGACTCTGCTTGGTAGCTCTGGTTCTTAAGGATACATGTCTTTAAACTGTGTTCACAGACCCAGAGAAGCTCCCTTATTTCCTTCTATCACCAAACCTCCTGATACTTTGGTTTCGAGAATACAAAAGTTGACAACGCCGTCATAACATAACATCACAAAGTTTCCTAACCAATGAGGTACAATTACATGGTGATAGAAGGAAATAAGGGAGTTTCTCTGGGGCAGTGAATATATTGTAAAGTAGGAAATGCAACTGCGTGACCATCCATTGAAAATCAGATTACATTCAAATGTGGAACCCTTGTGGAAGTATGGAAATAATCGGGAAAGTTGAAAAACTGGTAGTCTCATACTTACTTGAAAAAAATCTCTCTAAGACCTTGATCTAATAATTGCATATAACCAAAAACTCTTTTGCACATGGTTATGAGTTTCACGTTGCTACAGAAAGAAGCCTAATATGTTTCAAATGTGCATGTTTGTGGTCACAAAGGGAAAAGAAACTTGTAATGTAATTGAAAAATTATTTATTGCTTATGGCACTAACCAAATGTGGTTAGTTCCAACTATTGCATTATCATTTCAAATGCCCAGAGTGTCTGAACAATTAATTTGGAAAACCGCCCTAACTAAACCATTTTACCTCTAATATGTGGGACTCTTCTGTCTCCTCCAGCCTTTCACAAAGCAGGTACTAGTGGATATTTTGTTGAATTTCATTTAAAAAAAGTGAATGGAAGTTCATTTCTGGCCTGAATACTCCATGGGTAGTGTATTAATGATATCTATAGAATGTTTGCCTTCAAAATCTCCAATTTTCCCCTTACAATAATGACTGATTTTCTAGATCAAAAAAGTCTATTGTATTTATTGAAGGGAGTTATGTGTCTACCTTGTATACCATACTGGCAACAATAAAATGGAGCAATGAATAAATGAAGGTTGAAAAAGCATTTCTTAAATGTCTACTATGTGCAAACTACTGTGCCAAGTACTGAGGGTACATGCTAAAAAAAAAACCACCACCCCCTCTCTTAAAAACTCACATAATAACTTGGAAGAAATAATTTCTGATGCTAATATCCTATAAAGGAACAGGATACATTGAGAGAGCAAACAGGAAAACATCTACCTTACTATCACTTCCACTCATTACTATTTGTCACTTTTTTGATTGAAAACCATATCAATGTCAAATGGTTAACCATTTGACAGCGCCACTATGTTTGGTGGCAACGATATGCCACCCCAGATCTTCAGTAGCACTGGTTTCAGAGAGCACGGAATGAAGCATTCGAAAAACAGTTGTCAGATTATAGGAACTAATCCCATGCATTACGGTTTCAAGGAATCTGCTCCTGGAAGCAGGGTGGGTCCTCTCAGAGTTTCCACTATTACCAGCAACTTTAGATTCACTTGCCTTTAATTGGAATTATTTACTGATAGTTGCTGGTGGTGAGGGACAATGTACACTCTCAGACTGTCAGGTAGCATGCATTTTGTAGAGTTGTGGTGTCCATAGAACAGTTAAAAAAGGATTTTGAAACTCAAATAAGAGAAGTAGAGCAAAAATCTGGAAGAGAAATGAAAGTGATGCAAGAAAATGGTGAGGAATGAGTCAACTGTTTGCTAAAGGGGCCCCCAAAATGATGAAGGTAGTTCTCTGCTTCTAGTTGAGATGTGACATGTAACTGTCACTCACTTGATCCCTCCACAATCTGTGGGCCTAGAGTTCCAGAAATAGCCACTGCTGTTGCCTCTGGTGCTGTTGTGGCTGCTTCTGGATCCTCCACTCCCTTCCCCAACCTGAGGCTGTGGTCAGACCACTCTATTCTCTCACACAATTTCCACTGGTTTTTTCCACGGACTTTCCATTTTGTCCTCCTTATATTGGGGTGCTAATGTCTGGAAACAGCCACAGATGTCAGACTTTTAGTCCCTTGAGACCTGCTCAGGCCCCATCTGTCCTGGCAAGGTTCATGCTCCAGGTCTGGCATGATAGATATTTCCAGGCGAATTTCCAGTCTGTCTAGAGCTGGAAATTTGCTTAACTCCATCGTTCGATGGGTTCTGCAGCTTTAGAATTTGTTTAAAGTCATTTTTACAGGTATTTGTCTGGGTTTTGGGGGAAAGCTCTAGAAAGTGCCTGTTTATACTCCACCATCTTGGCTCTGCCCCCAAAATAGAGGACTTTCAAGCATTCTCAATGAAAACCAGAGCTGAATAGAAAATTTGACTTTTGAGCTCTAGAATCAAGAGAAGCATGAAAAAGTAAACAGAAAGGAGAAATCGTGGGAGACTAAAGTCAAACTGTTTACATTCCTACATGGAAAGATAATATTTGTGACTCTTCAGACTTTTCTCAGTATTAGGGTAGTTGGAGTGATCATATACATATAGAGAGAGGCACAGAGTGAGTTATATATGAAGGGATGACATCTCAAAATAAAATAAATTAGAGGGTGAATGAAGAATGTATTGGGAGAAAGATGAAGGGAGAAATAGGAAGGGTCAAATTATTTGTCACATAAAAGAAGCAAGAAAAAGTTGTTTTTGTTTTTTTTCAAATGAAGTGGAAGAGGAGTGTGGTAAGAGGAAAAGAATGAACCTTACTCTCATCTCATCTAGCTTAAGGACAGAATAACGTGCACATGCAGTTTTGTACGAAAATATATCTTACACTACAGGAAAGTAGGGGTGAATTAGATAAGCAAGGAGTGGGAGGATAATAGAAGGGAGGGAAAATGGGAAGAGGGGGTAATTACATGTAAACACTTTTGAGGAGGGACAAGGTCAAAAGAGAGAATAGAATCAATGGGGGACAGGAAAGGATGGAGGATAATATATAGTTAGTTTTTCACATCTTGACTGTTATGAAAGTGCTTTGCATGACTACACATGTATAATCCATATTGAATTGCTTGGGTTCTCAGTGGTGATGGCTGAGAAAGAAAGAAGGGAGAGAAGTTGGAACTCAAAGTTTTAAAAGGGAATATTAAAAAAGTTTTTACATGCAACTGGAATATAAAACATATAAGCAATGTTGTATGGATATCAAATTTGCTCTACAAGAAAACAGAGAGGAAGGGAATGAGAGAAGGGAGAGATGTGATAGAAGGTGAGGCAGATTGGGGCAAGGGGTAATCTGAACGCAAGATATCTTGGGGTGGATGGAGGGGAGAGTTTGGTAGAAAATTTGAAATTCAAAATTTTAGAGAAATGAATACTGAAAACTAAAAACAAATTAATTAATTTTTTAAAAGTTCTGCTCTCATCCTTGGGGAACAGTATTTTTTCATGGGTATTTTGTCATTCTTAGCTTGTTGTTGGCAAAATGATGTAGACAGTGACCTAGAAAAGGTCATTGTCAAAACTTCTATTCTTGCTTCTACTGCCTCCTAGCTACATGACACTGGCCAAGTCACCAAACATCACCAAGTTTCAATTTACTCATCTTTTAAATGGATTTAATGATCTGAAAGGGTTTTGGTGAAGAACAAATATGATACTAAACTTGAAAGAGAGATAAAATAGTGAAAAGAGCTTGCTGATGTGGTGTAGTGAAAAGATCGCTGAAGTTGGTGTCAGATTTATTATTGAAATTATGGCCCTTTCAAAACTCTAGACAACTTGCATTTCCTGGATGAAGCTTGATTTCCTCATTTGTAACATGCAGATAAGTATACATGCTGTAATTCGCAGCACCATTATGAGGAGACTTCTTAATATCCTGAATACCATTGCTATTTTAAAAAAATCTCCTGAGAACTCCCAATTTACCTCACTAACTTCCATCTGGTCCTGTTTCACTCTGCTTTGTAACTCAGATCCTTGACGACACATGACCTCAAGGTTTTAGCTCAGTCATACTCAAAGGGAATGTCATAGTAATGATATTTCAGTGGTTAAGTATAGCTATTGACAAGCTCCCCTTTAATATTCCTGAGTTCAAGATGCAAAGAAAACAAGAAAAGAACATAGCATAACAGATTCAGATTTTTTTTTTTTGCATATACTCAAGAATGAGTCAATAGTGGATCATTGTCACCTTGGAGGGTAGTGTTTTCTAAGTCCTTGGCTCCTAGTCAATCATACGGATGTCCTCATCCTATTCAAAAATGAAGGACAAACACAGCCTGTGAAGGAGTAGCAGTGCCTCTCCTCTCCTCTCTTCTTCTCTTTCCCCCTCCCCTCCTCTCCTCTACCCTCCTGGGATATTCTACCCAGGGGAAGGTAGACATTTTTTCCTTTGGGTTTACTGGCTAGATTTGTTGCTCAAAGATCCAGCCTTAAACTCAATTCACTCTGGAGCTCATAGGCTGGACAACAGGCCCCCACTCACCCAGAACAGAGTGAATGTAAATAATGAATAGTAACTATTTCTCTTTTCTCTTGGAACTCTAAGGATCTTCTCCTCCCAATTTGATTTTTTTTTTTATTATTACAGGGGCCATCCCCTGAGTAACTATTTAAAGAAGTCTATTTATTCTTTAATGGGTGTATCTCACTCCAAGTAAGAATGAGATAAGACTTTAGCCTAAAAGGGCCAGGGTCTCACATTCCATCTTAGGCCATCTTCTGTCATTCTAAATGGCTCTGGAGAGGAAAATGAGGTTGGTGACCTTGCACAGCCCTCCCTCACTCAAATCAAAGTCAACTTCAAGTCATGCCATCATACTGATATCATGGTTTTCTTGGAGAATGAAGGAAAAATACAGATCTCCTAACAGTTCCCCACACTGCAAAATCAACTTTAATTTACTGTTTATATATTTCATATTTGCTTTCATGCACATAGTTATTTTCACCCCATTAGAAGTTGGTTTATCATGAAAACACACCAAATATCTTTTGTCTTAATATACATGGACCCAGCGCTAGGCCTTAATCAAAGTTGTAGCCTAATGAATTTTGCCAGTTACTTGGACAAATCAGCATTCACATCCTTATCATATTCCCAGATAGAAAAAATCCAGGATGGAAAACTATCACACTGAGTGATTTATTCACGATTCTGAAATATCTTAGCAGGCCAGAACTTTCATTTGAATCTAACAATGATATTGTAAAAGAAAACATGCAAAACCCTATGCTTCTGTTACTTGCTATCCAATCGATATCTTCCAAGAAATTGCAAGTACTGTACTCAGATGACCTGGTTCAGTATATGTATGTATGTATGTATGCATGTATGTATGTATGTATGTGTATTATGTGTATTTCTGAGTGTGTGCCTGTATATTTTTTTCATAACTACACTGATAACTTTTGTTCCAAATCTCATAAATTCAATTATAATTATTAAATTCAAAATTTTACTCTACTTATTTTTCTAAATGAAACTCTAAATGAAAATTTATGAAACTTCAATTAAAATGCAAATACATTACGTGACACATTCTGGAAGCATTAAAAATAATTTGGGGGGGTGGAGTCAAGATGGCAGAGTAGAAAGACTCACGTATGAGAGCTCCAAACCCACAGCCCATAGATTTCATCTAAGAAGAGCTCCCCACAAGTTCTGGATCACTGCAGGGTGTGCAGAAACACAGTGGGAGAGATATCCATTCCAGAGAGCCGTGGAGAGCGGTCCCCAGGGTCCGTCGTGCCCTGGAAAGCGGAGCCCACCCCTTCCTACCCTGGCTGCTGCTGAGAGGAGCGGATCGGAGCAGGCTTCAGGGACGGAACCTCCAGCCGCCTGGAAGGTCCCTCCGCCCACAGACTCTACAGGTCAGTGAGAGGCACGTCTGGGCTGGCCAAGAGGGGAGTGGGGTGTCTCCGTGGCTCGGGCCCCCTCGGAAGGAAGTGGCGGAGGCAGAGGCAGGGGCAGGAAGTGGCAGAGGCAGAGGCAGCAGCGGCAGAGCCCAGGACTCCCCGAGCAGGCAGGATCTTCATTACTGAAAGTCTCTGCATAAACCACCTGAAGGAGCTGAGCCTGGGAGGCGCCCCGGCCCCCACCCCAGCACCAGAACTAAAGCTCACATTGAATAGCAGCTGCGCCTGCCGGGGAAAGCCCATTTGAATCTCAGACCGAAGCACTAGCTGGACGGATCTAGGCGGGGGTGGACAGGAATCTCAGAAGTCAAGTAACTGGCTGGGAAAATGCCTAGAAAAGGGAAGAAAAATAAGACTATAGAGAGTTTTTTTGAACAGATGCAAATGATCCCGACTTTCAAATCTGATGACGAGGACATATTCTTGCCATCAGGGAAAGACGTGGAGGGCGGGGCCTAGGTACCCCAGACATCCCAGGGGGATGTCAGGTGGGCTCAGGACTTGGAAGAGCTCAAAAAGGATTTGGAAAAACAAGTTAGACGGGTGGAGGAAAAACTGGGAAGAGAAATGAGAGAGATCCAAGAAAAGTATGAAAAACAGGTCAATAACTTGGTAAAGGAGACCCAAAAAAATGCTGAGGAAATTAACACCTTGAAAAATAGGCTCACTCAATTGGCAAAAGAGGTTCAAAAAACCAATGAGGAGAAGAATGCTTTCAAAAGCAGAATGAGCCAAATGGAAAAAGAGGCTCAAAAGCTCACTGAAGAAAATAGTTCTCTCAAAATTAGAATGGAACAGATAGAGTCTAATGACTTTCTGAGAAACCAAGAAATCACCAAACAAAACCAAAAGAATGAAAAAATGGAAGAGAATGTGAAATATCTCATGGGAAAAACAACTGACCTGGAAAATAGATCCAGGAGAGACAATTTAAAAATTATGGGACTACCTGAAAGTCAAGATCAAAAAAAGAGCCTAGATATCATCTTCCATGAAATCATCGAGGAAAACTGCCCTGACATTCTAGAACCAGAGGGCAAAATAAGTATTGAAACACTCCATCGATCACCGCCTGAAAGAGATCCAAAAAGGGAAACTCCTAGCAACATTGTGGCCAAATTCCAGAACCCCCAGCTCAAGGAAAAAATCTTGCAAGCAGCTAGAAAGAAACAGTGCCAGTATTGTGGAAATAAAATCAGGATAACTCAAGATCTAGCAGCTTCTACATTAAGGGATCGAAGGGCATGGAATAGGATATTCCAGAAGTGAAAGGAACTAAGACTCAAACCAAGAATCACCTACCCAGCTAAACTGAGTATAATACTTAAGGGGAAAATATAGTCTTGCAATGAAACAGAGGACTTTCAATCATTCTTGATGAAAAGACCAGAGCTGAAAAGAAAATTTGACTTTCAAACACAAGAATGAGAAGAAGCAAGAAAAAGTAAACAGCAAAGAGAAGTCTTAAGGGACTTACCAGAAGTGAACTGTTTACATTCCTACATGGAAAGACAATATTTATAACTCTCAAAACTTTTCAGTATCTGGGTAGTTGGTGGGACCACACACACATTTACACACATGCACACACATACAGAGACAGAGAGCACAGAATGAATTGAATAGGATGGGACCGTAGCTTAAAAGAAATTAAGGTAAATGGTGAGATAGAAAGGTAGGGGAAGGAAAGAGGGTGAATTGGAATGGGGTAATTATATGTCATTTAAGAGGCAAGTAGGAGACTTTTTAGTGGAGGGAAAAAGAGGAGAGCTGAGGAAAAAAAAAACAAGAAGTTTACCCTCATCACATTTGACTAAAGAAAGGAATAAAATGCACACTCATTTTGGTATGAAAAAGAAGGAGATAAGCAAGGGGGGGATGATGGAAGGGAGGGCAATGGGAGGAGGGAGCAATTTGAAGTCAACACTCTTGGGGAGGGACAGGATCAAAAGACAGAATAGAAACAATGAGGGGCAGGATAGGATGGAGGGTAATTCAGTTAGTCTTACACAACACGACTATCATGGAAGTCATTTGCAAAACTACACAGGTATGGCCTATATTGAATTGCCTGCCTTCCCAAAGGGAATCAGTGGGGAGGGAGCGATGGGGAGACTTTGGAACTCAAAGTTTTAGGAACAACTGTTTAGTATTGTTGTTGCTACTAGGAAAGAAGACATACAGTTAATGAGGAATAGAAAGTCATCTGGCCCTACAGGAGAAAAGAGAAGATGGGGACAAGAGAAGGGAGGGATGACAGAAGAGAGGGCAGATGGGAGATAATGAAAATTAGATTGCCCGGTGTATTGGGGGTGGGGGGAGGGGATAAAAGGGGAGAAAATTTGGAACCCAAAATTTTGTGAAAATGAATTTAAAAAGTTAAATAAATATGTAAATATTAAAAAAAATAATTTAGGAAGAGCTCAATTGCTTACTGTTATCTGTCAGATTTCCTGATAAATGTCTTTATTCTACATGCTTTGTTGAATAAAAAATTACATTTTAATAACTTCATTGCACATAGTAATATGTTCAACACTATGTGGCATATATGAGCATTTATACATCTATATAATTAAAATTCAGTATTAAAAATTAATTTGAAGAAAAGATTATAATATTTGTCTGAACATCTGACATTCTTAATCTGATTGCATAAGTAGTTTATGTCTGGAATTTTGAATGAAACAAGAATGAAATAAATATGTGTCTTCACATAAATAAGAGGCAGAAAATGATAGGGACATTTTATGAATTTATTTTGTGAAATTAGGTGTCTATCAATGACTGACAATAACTAGATATGAAATGAAATATCTCCTTTTCTACTTGCTAAAACCCAGCATCATTAAATATTTATTAAATGTGGCAGACACTGTTTCAAGGACTGGAAATATAAAAAGAGGCAAAAGACAGGGTTTGCACTTAAGAACAGGAATAAGAAATAATAAATTAACTTGAAGTTCAAACACACACACTCACACACACATGCACACACACACACACATATATATATACACACACACATATGTATATGTGTATATACACACATATGTATATATAGTTTTTTTGTAAAACCATATTTAAATATATTGACCAATCTTGTTAAGGAAATAATTTTTTAAGACATCACTTTGTTCTCTTAAAGGCTGCTTACTGGCACGATGGAGAACGTATTGGTACTGAAATCAGTAATACTTGAGTTCAAATCCACCTTCAGACACAAGCTTTATGACCTTGGGTATGTCATGAAATGTTACTTGCTTCAATTTCTTCAACTGTGAAATAGGGATAATAATACCACCTATCTCCCCCGATTGTTGTGAAGATCAAATGCAATACTTTTTCTGAAGCACTTAGCCCAGTGCCTCACATATAAGGTAGATGCTATATAACTACTGGTTTTCATCACCATCATCAACACTAAAACCATTATCATCATCATCGTCGTCATCATCCTTATACTAATGCTGGTTATACTGGCTGTACTCTCACAAAAACTCTATTGAATTACTGACCAAATGTAGCTGTGGGGAAATTGAGGATATTCTCCCTAGCCTATTGCTTCACTGCTACATGAGCTGATACAAGGAATGTAACTTAAAGCTTATATGCATAACTCGAAATGACCTAGAAAGCAACACAAAAATATAGAAAGAATTTACAAATCTACTTCCTTCTACAAAGTAGTTAGGGGGAAGAAATCCTTATCTTAAGAATAATAAAACTCCTTAAGGAAGGCGGTGTCTCTGTTCAGGGATTTGGGCAGTCCTTGGGCACATTCATAAAAGCAGAGAACCGGAACTTCAGCCAAGGTTCCTTCTTTGATCTCTCTGCTCTAACAGTCCTCTTTTCCCTGAAGCATAAAGGCAATGAGTGGAAAAAAGATTTTTTGAGGTCTTTGCTTCAGAAGTGGGGACACCTGCTTCTGTTGATTCTCCCTTCTAGGGTCATTTGCTTACTGCTCCCCCTTCCTGGTCGCCAAAGTGATCATGCTCAGCCTTGACTGGTAATGTATACTTTCTCTTTTTTCTATTCTGTCTTAACTATTGTCTATTAGATTATCTGTATTGACTTGATAATTTTCACTATTTGTATTGTGAAATAAACTTAGTTACCTATTAAGCTTGTTTGCATTCGTTGTATTGTATTCATTGTATCTTCAGATCTGAAATGAAAGTACTGTGCAGTCCATAATCTCTTTCGATTAGAATTGGTGTCAAGAACATTATCTTGAGGTACAATGCCACTTTTTAGGAAAATTTTGGAAAATGTCAGTAGAGAAATTGATTTCCCAGGCTAGGAAGACCCTTCCTATTCTTCTCTCACCAAAAAAAATGGGCAAAAAGTGCAGGACCTACTGAAGAATGGGGGAATTGGCTCAAACTATCTGAGTCACTAGAGGTCACACATAACTTAGAACTTATCTCCATTGAAAAAAGAAGACAAGCCCTTAGCCTTGGGTGATGGGACTGGGTTTTTTTTTGACAGGGTATAGGAAAGTGCGTGAACGAAGGGACAAATGGATAAAAGAGAAAGTTACCTGTGAAGAAGAATTAGCCAAATTACAAAGCAAATTATCCATGCTACAATGTCAAAATTTTTTTGGAAGATAAAGTAAGAAATTATCAGATAGTGGCAGAAAAGACAGGGATAAGTGTTGCCCAGTACAAATACCATAAAGCTAAAGGGAAAATTAATAAGCATAAAGTTTGTGTAGTAATTGCAATCATAACAGCAGAATGAGAGCCTGATAATTGGGATGGAGATATTTGGGATGACTCTGAGGATGATGAGACCTTAAATAAGAAGGAATGGGAAGAGCATGAGGCTAAATATCCCTCTGTAGGTACTGAGGTCAGATCCATCACCCATAGAAAAGTGGATGATCAAAGATTAAACAACGAGTTTAAGAACATTACTGAAGATTTTACACAGGGGGGTTGACAAATATTTTGAGCAGATCTACCCAAAATCTTGGTGAGCCCCTGAATTCCTGAATGGTCGGAGTTAGTGACCATGAAGCTGGAGGGATTTGGTTGGACAATACAGACTACATGAAGTTTGTAGGGACTAGCATTAATTCTTTGATACAGTCAGCTCTATGGGAACATGACTTGGGAAGTGCCGCAGGCCCTAACTTATTGGCCTTGACAGCCCAGGGTTGTAACAAACAGACTTCGTTGTGGTCCTGATCAGATAGACCTTGGTATGCCCTAAGGGTTGGGATACAGAAATTGAAAGAGGAAGTTATGAAAACAGCTATTATGGTGTGGGATGTGGACCATTGACATCTAACCTCTGTAGAAGTGCCCCGTACTAGTATACTTTTTCAGAAAGCACCCCCATTTACAAACTTCTGATTATGATTCTATTATGTGACGCTCAGAAACCTTTAATGATGTAGTGGAAAAAAAATAATTCACAACTAAGGGAAACAGGAGAATAGGAGGAAAAAAGAAAGAATGAGTGATGGAACAATCAAAGTGAGGAAGGGGAAAGAAGATCTGAGAATAGGATTGCCTGCATGGACTTGTCTGCTGCCCTGGTAAAAAATTGACATAGGCTCTGCAAATGAGTTATACCATATGTACCAAGAGAAATGGCTCAGAGGAAAGGAGGTTAGAGAGATAAGAACTGAACCATTAGCTCCTCCCTTGGGTCCTCCTAGTCCACCCATATTTAAGTCATCTGAAGTGTGATAAGGATGAAGGTCAAATCCTGGTGGAAGTTCACAAGCCGTAAGAAAAAGAGACTATAGACCACATATCCCTATTACTATATACTGCAAAAATGAGTCTACCACAATGACTAAAGCTCTGTTGGACACCTGGGCAGAGTTCACGCTAATATAGGGAAATTCAGCTGTTTGCATGTGGGTGTCCTATAACCATCACCAGGTTAGGAGGAAATGAAGCAGTAGCTAAACAAATCACTTTATTTATAAAAATTAGACAACTCTCTCATAAAGAATATTCAACAGCAATCATTCCCATTCCCGAATACATAATTGGAATTGACATTCTCAGATGTATGACATTACAATTGCCAGAAGGCAGATACCAATTTGAAGTACTGTGTTTCTCAAGTAGGACAGTGCTTGTAGGAAAATTTAAAGTTTCCCCTTATCTTTATCCCTCCCTACTAAGTTTATTACCTTAAAGCAACATCACTTTTCAGGAGGGAAGGAGGAAATAATCAGTGCTATACAGGAATATGTAGAGGCAGTGGTTCTGTTACCTGTAACCACGGAACGGAATAATACAGTGTGGCCCATTCACAAATCATAAGATTCATGGAGCATGACAGTAGATTATAGACAATTAAAGTGACTGCACCTTTGTATGCAGCTGTACCTCATACCATAACCCTGATACAATGGGTGCAGAGATGCTTAGGATCCTGGCGTGCAGTGAGAGATTTTACTAATGCTTTCTCCAGCATTCCAAAAGACCCAGCTCAATAGGACCAATTTTGCATTTACTTGGCAAGGTAGACAATAAATTTTTACCTATATGCTGTAGGATAGCAGCAGAACATCTAGATGATTTTAAACACTCACAAGTTCAAATTATAGATTATGTAGATAGTATTATGATATATGCAGAGGAGGAAGCTCAAGTGCGATGAGTATTACATGACTTGGTGGAATATTTAACAGAAAAGGGGTGAGAGATTAATCCTATGAAGGAACAGGGTCCCTCTGAAATTGTTAAATTTTTAGGGATTCATTGGAACCAAAGGCACAGAGAAATACTTCCCAAAGTGAGACAGGACATATTAGATTTTCTCCCTCCCACTAAGAAGAAGGAAGCTCAGAAAATTTTAGGTTTATTTGGGTACTGGAGAACACATTTACCTCATTTGGGACAAATACTATGCTCCTTACATAGAGTGACCCGAAAAAAGCATGAATTTTCTTGGGGTTCAGATGAGGAAAAAGCCTTTGAAGAGGCTAAAGCAGCAGTTCAAACTGCATTAGATTTAAGGCATATGTAGGAAGGGCCCATAGAACTACAAATGTCCACCGAGGAGAGTTATGCTGACTGGAGGCTGTGGCAAAAATATTAGAGAAAAATGGTTCCTTTAGGATTTTGATCCTGAAAACTAAGTGCTGCAGGAATAAATTTTACCCCCTTTGAGAAATAATTTTGGAAGCTTACTGGGCTCTTTGAAACAGAATAGCTCGCAGTATGGAATGATGTCGTACTGTGACCCAAGATTCCTGTAATGCGGTGGATTATGAGCACTCCAGTTTCCCGTGAAATAGGCCATGCACAGGAAGCTACAATTATTAAGTGGAAGTGGTATATTCAAAATAGAGGTAAAATAGGTATATCACAATAACATGAAAAAAATGTCTAACCTTAAATCAGAACATTGGATTGTTATTAACCCTTCCACCTCTCTAGTTAAATGAGACAAGTATATAGTACTTTAAGTTCAGAAAGTAAGAAACATGCTTGGTTTACATATGGGTCTGCTACAAATGTAGGACAAGTGAGATATTGGAAAGTAGTGGATTATAACCCGAACACAGGAGTGACACTTGAGAGTTCAGGGCAAGGAGGAAGCAGCCAACCTGCTGAGTTGGTAGCAGTTCATTTGACTATAAAAAGCAAGAGCAAGGAAAGAAATATCGCAATTCGCTGACTCTTGGGCTGTTGGTAATAGTCTCTCAACCTGGATGCTAATATGGCGCAGAAACCATTGGCAGGTGCAGGGCAAGGATGTATGGGGAAAAGAATTGTGGAAAGGGGAATGGTCACATCAAACCGATCTCTCAGTTTTTCATGTAAATGTTCATGCTTCAGTGAACACTCTGGAACATGAGTACAAAGCCCATGTTGATCATCTAGCTAAGATAGCCAGACTTCAAAACAAACAGGACCTGAAGAGGACGATTCTCTAGCACAATGGATGCGCCAACACTCAGGACATTTAGAACCACAAGCTTTCCTCAGGTGGGCAATGGATAGGGGAATCTGTTCTGTCTGTCTGTCTGTCTGTCTCCCCTCCCCGTTCTCTCTCTCTCTCTCTCTCTCTCTCTCTCTCTCTCTCTCTCTCTCTCTCTCTCTCTCTCTCTCTCTCTCTTTCTCTCTCTCTCTCTCTCTCTCTCTCTCTCTCTCTCTCTCTCTCTCTCTCAGCAAGTTCAGTCAGAGTTCAGTATTTATCAAACTGAAGAGGAGAGGTTGATTGGCTGCAACCCGTTACAGGTGAAATAACCCGTAGTCAGATAACTGCTCAGACTTGGCAAATTGATTATTTAGTTCCTTACAAATAGACAGAGAGTGCTGCTACATCTGTACATGTGTAGACACATTTTCTGGAGTCCTAGTGGCCTGCCCTTAAAAAAGTGCAACTCAGAAAAATATAATTCGAACCTTAGATATTATTGAGTTATACTATGGTACCCTTACTCAAATTCAAAGTGATAATGGGACTCATTTTAAAGGAAAAAGAATAAATTCATACTGTGCTTATCATGGTATTGAATGGATATATTATTCTCCACTATCCTCAAGCTGCAGATTTAATAGGACGAATGAATGGGTTATTAAAGGAAAAATTTCTGAATTTGGGAAATAGTACCTATGAGTACTAGAAATTTGTTTGAAGATTTAAAACAATTGAACAATAGACACTTAAAAGATGGCTTTGCTCCTTTAAGGATGATTAGGTTGATGATCTCTAATTACAAATCAGAGCCCAGAGGCCCATGAATGTTACTTTAAAGAGGTGGGTTGTGAATCCACAAGCCCAACTCCATTTAGGGGAACAGCAGGCTCATCTGGATACGATTTACATGCTCTCACGCCTTTGGATTTGCCCACAGGGAAAGTAGTCACAACCTCTATGGGAATGCGAATTGCCCCTGGATACTTGGGCTATAAATTACCTGATTTTTGTTTGGTTCTAAGAGGAATACACATACTCAGAGATGTTGTTGACTCAGATTACATGGAGAAATTAAAGTTACAATGCAAAATTTAGGACTGGAGTCTGTGATGTACTCTATAAATTCCAGAATCCCCCAAATGACTGTGACTAAATGTTTGGTGGGAGATATAGAAAAAAATGTCTAAAGCATCCCCTGTTGTCAAAAAGTATAGTGGCTTTGGAGACACTAATTTTGTAAAGGGGGCTAAGGTATGTGTGAAACGACATCCTACTGACATTCTCAAGGGAGCAGAGATTATTGCTGAGAGAGATAATTCCATTATAGTGGTCTTTCCCAGGGATGATTAAATGTATATTCGTTAATCCAGTTGTTTTTAGCTGAATACCATTGCATAGGGATCTTGTCATTCCTTGTCATAATGACTTCTGGCGAGTGACATCAAAATTCTCTACTGCGACTGGAACAAGCAGTGGCAGATACTGAATAACAGGAATACTGGGGTTGCCAGATTCATCCTCAGGTGTGAGAAGGGCCACCACAGCGCAGAAGACCAGCAGATGAGTCCAATATACCCCTCATATATCCTTCTACTAGATACATGACACCTTTGTTTCAAGTACAACCAAAGAAGATACTTTTTTCTTTTTGTTGTTTTATTTTTTAATTAATTAATTTATTTTTAGTTTTCAACATTCATTTCCCCTACATATTGATTTGCAACTTTTCTCCTCATCTCTCCCCTCCCTACCCCAAGACACCACACATTCTGATTACTCTGTCCCCCAATTTGCCCTCCCTTCT
This sequence comes from Bettongia penicillata ogilbyi, assembly GCA_023548195.1. Classification (NCBI taxonomy): domain Eukaryota; kingdom Metazoa; phylum Chordata; class Mammalia; order Diprotodontia; family Potoroidae; genus Bettongia; species Bettongia penicillata. The sequence goes on along the minus strand of JAJHZJ010000479.1, from coordinate 196,450 downwards.
ATCCCATCCCTCCTTTCCTTTTTCCCTATCTTCTCTCTTCTTATGTAGGTCAAGATAGGTTTCTACACTGCATTACCTTGTATTTCTTCTTTTCCAGTTGCATGCAAAAACAATTCTGAACATTCCATCCAAAACATTTGAGTTCCAACTTCTTTCTCTTCTTCCCTCCCCACCCATCCCCACTGAAAATGCAAGCAATTCAAGGTAGGTTGCATATGTTTAGTTATGCGAAAGATTTCCACAATACTCCTGTTGTGAGACACAAACTATATTTCCCTCCATTCTATTCTGTCCCCTACTTTTTCTATTCTCTCCTTTGACTTTGTACTTCCCAAAAAGTGCTTACTTCTAGTTACTCTCGCCTCCCATTTGCCCTCCTTTATATCATCCACCCTGCAGCCCCCTTATCCCCTTCTTTTCTTCTTTCCTATAGTGTAAGATTTTCATACCAAATTCAGTGTGCATATGATTTCATCCTTAAGCCAGATGTGATGCGAGTAAACTTCACTTTTTCCCCTCTCACCTCTCCCCTCTTTTCCCCTGTATTTGAAAAGCTGATTTCTTGACTCTTTTATAAAGAGATAATTTGCCCCATTCCATTTCTCCCTTTCTCCTTCCAACATATTCCTCTCTCACCTGTTAATTTTATTTTCTTAGATATCAACCCTTCCTATTCAACTTACCCTGTGCCCTCTGTCTATATGTATATTACTCTCTCTCCAACTGCCCAAATATTGAGAAAAGTTACAGGAGTTACAAATATTATCTTCCCATGCAAGAATGTACATAGTTCAACTTTAATAAGGCCCTTATGATTTCTCTTTCCTGTTTATTCTCATGCTTCTCTTGATTCTTGTGTTTGAAAGTCAAATTTTCTATTCAGCTCTGGTCTTTTCAAGAATACTTGAAATTCCTCTATTTCATTGAATGATCATTTTCCCCTGAAGTATTATACTCACTTTTTCTCTGTATGTGATTCTTAGTTTCAATCCTACTTCTTTTGATGTCTGGAATATCATGTTCCAAGCCCTTCGATCCTTTAATGTAGAAACTGTTAGATCTTGTGTTATCCTGATTGTATTTCCACAGTACTCGAATTGTTTCTTTCTGGATGCTTGCAATATTTTTTCCTTGATCTGTGAACGCTGGAATTTGACTACAATATTCCTAACATTTTTTTTCCTTTGGGGACTTCTTTCAGGAGGTGATCGATGGAGTCTTTCAATATTTATTTTACTCTCAAGTTCTTGAATATGAGGGCAGTTTTCCTTGACTATTTCATGAAAGATGATGTTTAGGTTCTTTTATTCATTATGGCTTTCAGGTAGACCCATACTTTTTAAATTGTCTCTCCTGGATCTATTTTCCAGGTCAGTTGTTTTTCCAATGAGATATTTCACATTGTCTTCATTTTTTCCATTCCTTTGGTTTTGTTTTGTAATTTCTTGATTTCTCATAAAGTCATTAGCTTCAATCTGCTCCATTCTAATTTTTAAGGAAGTATTTTCTTCAGTGAGTTTTCGAACCTCCTTTTCCATTTGTCTAATTCTACGTTTTAAAGCATTCTTCTCCTCACTGGCTTTTTGGACCTCTTTTTCCATTTAGTCTATTTTTAAAGTTATTATTTTCTTCAGTATTTTGTGAGGTCTCCTCTAGCAAGCTGTCGACTTGCTTCTAATGATTTTCTTGCATTGCTCTCATTTCTCTTCTCAATTTTTCCTCCACCTCTCTTATTTGATATTCAATATATTTTTTAAGGTTTTGCATGGCCTGAGACCATTGCTTAGTTATTTTGGAGGTTTTGGATGCAGAAGCCTTGGCTTTGGTGCCTTCCTCTGATGGTGTCCTTTATTCTTCCCCATCTGAAAGGATGGAGGAAAGTATCTGTTACCAAGAAAGTTACCTTCCGTAGTGATTTTATCCCTTTTTGAGCATTTTCCCAGGCTGCTACTTGACTTTTCAGTCCTTTGTCAAACAGAGGTGGTACTCTGAGGACCTGCAAGTTCTCAATTCCTCCAAGGTGGCACAATCAAGGGAGAGGAGTTTACTCCTCTCCTGACTTTCATTCTGACCTGGGAGTAGCCACAAGTTTTTCTGTTCAGGATCTGTGAGTAGGGTTCCCTCTCCATAACCACCTCCAGCTCCACCAGGCCAGGTTCCTCCAAACCCCAGGGCAACTCCTCAGTGCTTGGATCGAGATAAGCAGCTTGATTCCCCTAGGATCTTTAGGTTGAGGGCTCCTAAAATGGACATTGTTGCCTCAGCCACCCGCTGCTGCTGGGGCCGACGCCAGACCATGCTCCCTTTTCCCCCAGGTGAAAGAGCTTTCTCGCTGACCTTTGAAGCTGTCTTCAGCTTTTGTTGGTTGAGGAATCTGGGAACCACAGCTGTTTCCCATGATTCCACACTCTGAAGTCTGCTCCAACCCTGTTCCTCCCTCACTGCATGGTCAAGGCTTGACTGCACTCTGGTCCAAGTCTGGTATGATACATACTTCCTGTCAGCCTTCCAGGCTGTCTTGGGCTGGAAATCTCTTTCATTTTGTTGTTTTGTTACTTCTGCTACTCTAGAATTTGTTAAAAGTCATTTTTACAGATATTTCATGGGCTTTGGGGGGGAGCGCTAGTGTAGGTCCATATTTCTAGTCTGCCATCTTGGTGTCGTACCTTAAAAATCCAAAGAAAGATACTTACACAAAGAAGTACCTTGCTTTAATGCTAGACAAAAATTTATATTCAGACTTACAATTTTGGACCTGTATTGATTGATATAGAAGGGAAAACTCAAGTAGACCCCTTTGCATATACTTGTGTGAGTGGCAATATAACTGCATTCACTTCTTTAAACTTTACCCAGATGATGTGTGATAACTGTACTAAGACCTGATTGTTTTGAAAAGGACTAAGGTATCTACTAATTGTAGTTACTAGTTCCCTAATTCCACTGTATTAAGAGTAGGTAACAGCTATAGGAATGCTACTAAATTAAAGCCTCCATGTAATAAGCCCCCTTCTTTACATATTTAAGCAATTGGACAAAACTTATTTGTCCTTTTTTCCCTTCCATTCTATAATGATACCTCTCCATGGGGATAATCTATTAAATCTATTAAAAACTATTCTTCATAATACTGTGTGTGCCCCAATGGAAATATATATATATATATACATATTTGTGTGTGTGGAAAATCAAATATCTCTTTAGTGGTATATGAGACTATACCAAATTTAACTCAGTGGCATATGATTATTACGTTGAATGCTTTTCAATGTCTAAGTCCATATAAAAACTACAGTCAATATATTTTAGGAGTAATAAATCCTGAAATACAACTGTATGGTTACACCGCATCAACTGTTCAAGGGAAAGCAAAAACGAAGCCCTTGGGACAGTTTCTTACGCTGAATATGTAAAACCACTGTCTTTTTAGTATCTTGGGTAGGATATATTGACCATGATTTCATATTGATCAATATCAGTAAAAGTAGTGAGTAATTTCTAATGAAACAGCTGGAGATTTTCAAAATTTACAAGAATCCTTGGATTCCTTAGACCATGAAGTATTACATAATCGTATAGCCTTAGACTATCTTTTAGCAGCATAGAGAGGTGTATGAAGGGTAGTAAATACTTGCTGTTGTATGTATAGAAACAATGTGCAACCAGGATTCATAAATATACATCACCTTCATGATGCAGCTGTTTGGATGGAAGATACTAGTCAAAAATTATTCTCTTCCCTGCTTTATGGGATCCATGGAAATAATTTTTCTATTCTCTTTTACTTAAGTTGTTGTTTGTACTGCTGGTTTGAATCTTTGGACCTTGTGTTTTAAATTGTATAACTTCTTTTATTTCTGCACAACTACAGTCACTTTCTTTTTATAAGTGAGCTTTTGTTCTTTTCTATTTTAGGGGATGATGTGGACTGTTCTCCTCTAATTTAGGGGATGATGTGTCATATTCTCTGTTTATGGGATGATGTGGAATTCCAAGCCAGGTTATGGGTTGAATTTAGGGGCCAACTGTGTGGAAACTGAGGAAATTCTCCCCCAACCCCTTGCATGACCCCCGCCACAACCTGACAAAAGGAATGTAATTTGAAGTTTTATATGCATAACTGGGAGTGATATAGGAAGCAATACATAAATACTGGAAGAATTAACGAAGTATATAGCCAGGATGAAGAAACCCTTATCTTAACAGTCATAGAACTTCTTAAGGAAAGAGGTGTCTCTGTTCAGGGATTTGGCCAGTCCTTGGGTACATTCACCAAAGCAGAGAATTAGAACTTCAGCCAAAGTTCCTTCTTTGATCTCTCTGCTCTAAGAGTTCTCTTTTGCCTAAAGCTAAATGCATAAAAGGAATGAGTTGGAGAAGGATTTTTTGAGGTTTTTACTTCAGAAGTGGGGACACCTGCTTCTTTTGATTCTCCCATCAGGGCTCTTTACCAACTGTTCTCCCTCCCTGGTCCCTAAAGTGATGAAACTCAAACTTGGCTGATAATGTATACTTTTTATTTTTTCTATTCTGTCTTAACTATTGTCTATTAGGGGCAACTAGTAGTTGCAGTGGATAGAGCACCAGTGCAGGAATCAGGAGGACCTGAGTTCATATCTCACCTCAGACAGTTGACACTCACTAGCTGTGTGACCTTGGGCAAGTCACTTAACCCCAATTGCCTTATCCTGGGTCATCTCCAGTCATCCTCATGAATATCTGGTCACTGGATTCAGATGGCTCTGGAGGAGAAGTGAGGTTGCTGACCTGCACAGCACTCTCACACTCAAAACACAGTCAAGTGCAAGTCTGATGGCATGGTCTTCTTCAGCAACGAAGGACGAACACACATTGTCTATTATATTATATGTATTCACTTGCTACCTTTCACTATTTGTATCATTAAGTAAACAGTTGCTTATTAAGCTAGTTTGAATGTGTGCCATTATATTTTAAGTTCTGAATCTAAAGTGAAAATACTGTGCAATCTGTAATCCCTTTGGATTACAGTTGCCAACCATGTCATTTGAAAATTCACCAAGCAGAAAATTAACATGTGCAGAGAATCATATATATGTTATATATATATATATATATATATATATATATATATGTACACACACATATACAAACACATATACATATATATATATATACATACACACATCCACGCATATGTGTGTGTGCAAACTGCAGCCTTAATACTGCAATGAAATGCAATATAAGATTGCCCCAATTACTTGTAAAAACCATTTTAATGATCCCTTAAAATTTTTCAAATCGCAAATTCTGTCCCACCATTAATTCCTTCTTTCCTCACATTGGGAAGACAAGCAATTTGACATCACTGCATAATAAATATGTAATTCTCAAGATTAACTAGTATCATTTTCCTTTATAAGGATGAAAATAGTTTGCCCATATTGTGTAACAAGTTGTTCTCCCCTCCACCACCACCGTTTACCTTTTTATGCCTCTCTTGATACCTGCATTTGAAGATCAAATTTTCTGTTGAGTTCTGGCCTATTCATGAGGAAGGTCTGGAAATCGCTTATTTCATTGAATGCCTATCTTCTTGCCTGAAATATTATACTCAACTTTGCTGGGTAATTAATCCTTTTTTTGTAGACCCAGCTCCTTTGTCTTAGAGAATATCATATTCCAATTCCTTTGATTTTTTAATGTAGAAGCTGCAAGCTCCTGTGTGATCCTGACTGTAGGTCTTCGATATTTGAATTGTTTCTTTCTGGCTGCCCGCAGTATTTTCTCATTCACTTGATAGCTTTCGAATTTGGTAACGATATTGCTTGATGTTTTTAGTTTGGAATCCCTTTCAGGAAGTGAGCAGTGGATTATTTCAATGACTATTTTGCACTCTGGGTCTAGGGTTAGGGTAATTTTAATTGATGATTTCTTGGATGATATTGTTCAGTCTCTTTCTTCATCATTGGTTTCTGGTAGACCAATAATCCTTAGATTTTTCTGTCCTGGATCTACTTTCCAGGCGAGTTGCTTTTCCAATTAGACATTTTACATTTTCTTCTACCTTATCACTCTTTCAATTATATTTGACTGATTCTTGACATCTCATAGATGCGTTAGCTTCTACTTGCCTGATTCTATTTTTTATCAAATTGTTTTCTTCATTTATCTTTTGCATCTCCCTTTCCATCTGTCCAATTGTTCCTTTTAAAGAGTTATTTTCAGCAGCTAGGTGTTGTACTTCCTTGTCCATTTGTCCAATTTTCCTTTTTAAGGAGCTGTTGTCTTCAGTGAATTCTTTTATTCATATTTTTAAAATCGTTGGCCAGTTTTTCTTCTATTTCTCTAATTTGGGTTTTAAAATCCTTCCAGAGCTCTTCCAAGAAGGCTCTTTGTGCTTATGACTAGTTCATATTTCCTTCTCAAGTTTCAGATGGGAGTACAGTCTCATTGCTGACCTCTTTGGTATTTGTATTTTGGTCCTTGTCCCCATAGAAAGATTCTATGTTCTTTTCTCTTCTGTTTTGCTTTTTACTCAAGATAATAACCATTTTCCTGCCTTTTAAAGTTAGATCTCTGTGTCTGGCACAGGGAGCTCTGTCCCACAGTTTGAGTCCTTGTCTGTTGTGGTCTCTGGTTCTTTCAGTTAGAAATTAAATGCTGCACCTTACCTGGTGCTGAGCTGGCTGATGTTTGAAAGCAGAGGCCGTTGAGGTATTTTCGGATTTCCCTGAAGTCACCCTGGACGTAGCTCCTTAAGTGTGGGGGAGGGGTGGTCTGGACTCTAGAGTTTCCTCTGCTGAGTTAGAGCATAGGCAATTCAGCTTTCTGCAATAGTGTCTTCCAGATTCCACTGGGTGCTGAGACATACCTGGGGTCCTGGTGTTGGCAGTTGTTGACTGCATTCTCATTGGGTTAACAGTCTTCTCCCAATTTGCTAATGTGGAGCTGCCTGGGACATCACTGATCCTTGCACTGGTCTTCTTTGACCACAGTAAGAGGTACCTCCTTAGCAATCTTACTAGCCTCCAGGGCTAAGAGTCTGTTTACCCATTCTGCTGTTGACACTGTTCCAAGAATTTTCCCAGGGAGGTAATCTCTGGGCTGGTCAAAGTCAACAACAGGAGGGAGATAAGAGTTAATGATTACTCCACCATCTTGGCTCCCAGAACCAGAAATCCCCAGGATTTTTTGAGAGCATCTTTCTTTTTTATAGCACAATAGTATTCCAATGCAGTTATATACTACTTGTCAATTCCCTATTTGATGGACAACCCTTCAACTTCCCATTCGTTGGGGAAAATGGTATAAATATTTTTGAATATAAAGGTCATAGTTCTTTTTCTAAAAATACCTTTGGCATGTGAACTTAGTAGTAGCACTATTTGGTCAAACGTTTTACATAGTTTTATTATCCTTTTGCCATAGCTCCAAATTACTCTTCAGAATGCTTGAATCAGTATACCACTTCAAAAATTGAGTACTAGTCTCTCAATTTTCCCACATGCCCTCCAACATTGTTCATTTTCCTCTTCTTGCATAATAGTCAGTCTGATACGTATGGACTGGTAGATCAGAGTTGTTTTGATTTGCATGTTTTAATCCATAGTGATTTAGAACATTTTCATATAACTATAGATAACTTTGCTTTCTTCTTCTGAAGCTGCCTATTTATATCCGTTAGCCATTTATCAATTGATGAATGGTTCTCATTTCTATAAATTTGACTCAATTTTCTATATAGTTGAGAAATGAAGTCTTCATCAGATAAACCTGATATATTTTTTCCGTGCTTATGATTGCTATTTATTTTCATTTACCTTATTTTTCCGCTACTTATCCTACTCTCTCCTTTCACCCTGCCCATTTTCGAAAGTATTTTACTTCTGACTTTTACCTCACCAAGTCTTTCGTTCCTTCTATCAGAAACCCCTTTCTCTTATCTCCTATTCCTTTCACATCCCTTCATGGAAAAATAGATTTCTGTACACACCTGAGTGTGTTCGTCATTATTCCCTTTTGAGCCAGTTCTGATATGAATAAGGTTCATGTGAACCAAGGCTACAACAAAGATTCAAATATAGACAATGCAACTGAGTCCTGATCCTGCTGCCAGTGAAAGAACCTCTCCAATCTCCTTCTTGTGAGTTATCTGATGCCATGCTTTCTGTGGTTCAATCATGCAGTCACCCCAAAGGCCTCAGGTATGACCTGTTGATTCGTTGTGGCATAGCATATGCTGGACTACACTCCACTCTTACACTAGTACAAAGACCTTTCCTGTCAACGTTCTAAGTTGTCTTTTCCCCACCCTTGTGTGAGTTCTGCCACTTCAGAAATTTTTTAGAGTTATGATTATAGTTGTTTGGAGATTAGGGGAAAGCCCAAGTGAGTCTCTGGCTTTTCTCCACCATCTTGGCTTCACCTCTTTAAGGTTTGTTTACGAGGAACATTTGTCGTTGTCTATAATGATTTCAGGAAGGCTTGTAATGAGAATTCCCAGTGAAACTGCTTTGCAGACAGTCTGATGATTTGGTTTCAAGAATGAAAATATTCTAAAAATATTCATAATATAGCATCGCAAAGTATCAAAGCTACATTTATGTGATAACAGAAGGAAAGAAGGGAGCTACTTTGGGGCATTGGATAGAGTCCAAATGGGGAAAATGCATGAGTGGGTGTTCATCCATTGAGAATCAGTTCGCATTCAAATGGAGAACCTTAGTGGCTTTTGGAAACAATTTAAGAAGTTAAGAAACAGAAAGACCTCCTCACATTTATGAGAAGCTGTTCTAGAATTTTACATAACATTTTTGCACATGCCCCCAAATTACTCTACACATAGTCTTCACAATTTCAAATTGATACAGAAACAAACCTAAATATTGTAAACATGTGCATGTCTGGTTATCATAGAAAAAAAGAGATTTCCAATATATTTGGGTAATTATTTCCTGCTTATACTACTAAATAAATATGATTAGCTCCACCTCCTTGGAGTATCTTTGTAAACCCTCAAAGAATATGTGAATCACTGAAAGGGAAACATTGCACTAAACTATTCCATCTCTAATCTGTAGAATGATTCTGGGTCCTTGGTCAGCATCTCCCAAAGTAGATGCTTAGTATATATTTGCTGAACTTAAATGAAAAAAAAAAATATGAGTGGAGCCTCAACCTGACCAACACACCCCATGTGTGGAGTAGCTATGATATCTAGAGAATGTACAATCTTCAAAACTTTCACATTCTTCCCTGACAATGCCAGGCAAGGGCTATAGTATTTTTGAAGGGAATTATGTTGCCACGTTTTGGTGATAGTGGTTAGTTGACATTTGTTTCATTCAGTGGTTAGTTGTCATTCATCAGTGAAGAGGAGCACTATGTTGGAGTCAAGGTATAATCTTTCCATCTGTGGCTGATCAGACCAATATGAGTTTGGAAGCTTTATCTCATAATCCATATGAAAATTTGGAGTGGAGATGTCTACATGTGAACATCTCACATTTCGTTTCACCTTCTGCAATGCTATTTATCTCAGAGTACAGTGCCTTCTTTGATACCATTCTGTCCTTTGTCAGTGTCTCCCATGCTATGCAGTACACCTTGAAAGTATCCTTATGTTATTTCGAAACTCCATGTGAACAGTTGCCTTATTCTAATTCTGCATCAAATAGTCTTTTAGGCAAACAGATGTTTGACATTCAGACAACATCTTTAGCCCACTGTGCTCTTCAATTTAATTTGAATGCTTGGCATTTTGGCTCGAGAAAATCGCTCAGTGGAGGAGCCAAGATGGCGGAGTAGAAAGACTCATGTATGCTAGCTCTGAACCCACAGCCCATATATTTCCTGCAAGAAGAACTCTCCACAAATTCTGGAGTACTGCAAGGTGTGCAGAAACACAGTGGAAAAGATTTCCGTTCCAGAGAGCCCTGGAGAGCAGTCCCCAGGGGTCCGTTGTGCCCCGGAAAGTGGAGCCCACCCCTGTGCTGCCCTGGCCGCCTGGCCCTAGAGGAGCAGATCCGAGCAGGCCTCAGGGACGGAATCTCCGGTGGCCGCGAAGGTCCCTCCGCCCACAGACGCTACAAGTCAGTAAGAGAGACTTCTGGGCTGGCTGAGAGAGGAGCGGGGTGTATCCGTAACTCGGGCCCCCTCGGGAGGCAGTGGCAGAGGCAGTGGCAGCGGCAGCAGCAGAGGCAGCAGCGGCAGTCCGGGACTCCCAGAGCAAGCAGGAGATCCATTACCAAGAGTCTCTGCATAACCCCACCCCGAGAGATCTGAGCCTGGGAGGCGGCCCTGTCCCCACCCGTTCCATTACTGAAGGTCTCTGCATAAAACCCCTGAGGGAACTGAGCCTGGGAGGTGGCCCTGCCTCCACCTGAGTACCAGAACGTAAGCTCACATTGAATAGCAGCCACGCCTGCCTCGGAAAGCCTATTTGAATCTCAGACCCCAAGCACTAGCTAGGCGGATCTAGGCGGGGGTGGACAGGAATCTCAGAAGTTAAGTAACTGGCTGGGAAAATGCCCAGAAAAGGGAAGAATAACAACACTATAGAAAGCTACTTTGAGGGGGTACAGATGTTCCCGCCTTTCAATTCTAATGACGAGGAACTATTCTTACCATCAGGGAAAGACGTGGAGGTCGGGGCCTCTCTATCCCAGACATCCCAGGTGGATGTCCGGTGAGCTCAGGCCATGGAAGAGCTCAAAAAGGATTTTGAAAATCAAGTTAGACAGGTGGAGGAAAAACTGGGAAGAGAAATGAGAGAGATGCAAGAAAAGCATGAAAAATGGGTCAATACCTTGGTAAAGGAGACCCAAAAAAATGCTGAAGAAAATAACACCTTGAAAAATTGGCAAAAGAGATTCAAAAAGCCAATGAGAAGATTGCTTTCAAAAGCAGAATTAGCCAAATGGAAAAAGAGGTTCAAAAGCTCACTGAAGATAATAGTTCTCTCAAAATGAGAATGGAACAGATGGAGTCTAATGACTTTCTGAGAAACCAAGAAATCATAAAACAAAACCAAAAGAATGAAAAAATGGAAGAGAATGTGAAATATCTCATGGGAAAGACAACTGACCTGGAAAAGAATGAGAAGAAGCATGAAAAAGTAAACAGCAAACAGAAGTCATAAGAGACTTACCAAAAGTGAACTGTTTACATTCCCACATGGAAAGACAATATTTGTAACTCTTAAAACTTTTCAGTATCGGGGTAGTTGGTGGGACCACACACACACACACATACACACACATGTACACGTGTGCACACAAACACACATACACACATGCACACACACAGAGACAGAGAGCACAGAGTGAATTGAATAGGATGGGACCATATCTTAAAAGAAATTAAGGTAAATGGTGAGAGAGAAATATAGTGGGAGGAAAGAGGGTGAAATGGAATGGGGTAAATTATATGTCATTTAAGAGGCAAGCAGGAGACTTTTTAGTGGAGGGAAAAAGAGGAGAGCTGAGAAAAAAACAAGAAGTTTACCCTCATCATATTCGACTAAAGGAAGGAATAAAATGCACACTCATTTTGGTATGAAAATCTATCTTACAATACAGGAAAGTGGGGGAGAAAGAGATAAGCAGGGTGGGGGGAATTATGGAAAGGAGGGGAATGGGAGGAGGGAGCAATTTGAAGTCAACACTCGGGGAGGGACAGGATCAGAAAACAGAATAGAAGCAATGGGGGGGCAGAATAGGATGGAGGGAAATACAGTCAGTCTTACACATCACGACTATTATCGAAGTCATTTGCAAAATTCCACAGATATGGCCTATATTGAATTGCCTGCCTTCCCAAAGGGAATGGGTGGGGAGGGAGGGATGGGGAGAACTTGGAACTCAAAGTTTTAGGAACAACTGCTTAGTATTTTTGTTGCTACTAGGAAATAAGAAATACAGTTAATGGGGAATGGAAATTCATCTGGCCCTACAGAGAAGATGGGGACAAGAGAAGGGAGGGATGATAGAAGAAAGGGCAGATTGGTGATAGGGAAAATTGGATTGCTCGGTGTTTTGGGGTGGGGGAGGGGATAAAAGGGGAGAAAATTTAGAACCCCAAATTTTGTGAAAATGAATGTAAAAAGTTAAATAAATAATTTTTTATTACAAATAAAAAGAAAAGAAGAAAATCCCTCAGTGACTGGTACTTTAATCTTGACAATGGATATTCAGAAATTTCCCAAGACAATTTAAATGGAAGCAATGAAGTTCCTGGCATGATACTGTCCAGATTTGACAAACATACCCCAATAAGACAGCATAACACCTCTACTGACCATCAATTTAGTAGGCAATATAATACCTCTTCGACTTTATGCTTCATTTTGGAGCTTCTCAAACACTAAACTAGCATTTGCAATGTGTGTATCAATCTTACCATCTATGTGTACTTGACTAGAAAGTATACTGCCAAGGTAAATAAGCTTATCCCCAGTAATCAGTACTTCTCCATTGTCTGTAACTGATGGTTCCACATATGCATTACGTGGTGATAGTTGGTGGAGAACTTGTACTTTTTTTTTTTTTTTGGTGTAGTTAGGCCAAAATTATCACAACCAGCAGAGATTTGATCCATACGTTGTTGCCTCTCAACTTCAGAAGCAGCAGTGAGCAATAATTATCTTTAAATAAAAAAAAATCAGACAGCGCTCTCCCTCCAATTTCGTCTTAGTTTTAGAGCATTTCCAAGTTAAATATTTTATGATCAGCGTGATAGCTAAACTCAATGACGTTTTTGTCCTCCATGAAAGTGACGGATAACATTGCTAAAAAGTATCTGAGCAAGCACACAGAAGGAAAGCCCTGCTTCACTACATTGGTGGTTGGGAAAGCAAGGAGTATCATCCATTATCTAGAACTCCTACAAACGTGTCATCGTGAAACTACATACAATAGTGATGCACTTCTCCAGGCAACAAAATTCTGACAAAATTTTCCATAAGCCCTCATAACTGACAGTATTAAAGACAATGGTCAGATCAAGGAACATTCTGTACTGACCTCAGTTCTGTTCCTGGCATTTTCCCTGGAGATGTAGATGAATAAATACCATGTTGCCCATTATCTCATTTAATCCTGATAGTAAGTCTGTGACATAAGTCTACAGGTGTTACGCACATTTTCTGGAGAAAGAAGTTGGAGTTCAGAGAATTGAGGCTACTTTCACATGGGGAAGCATCTATTAAATTTCAGAGTTAAAGATGTTAGTGAACAAGCATTTATTAATCATTTACTATGTGTCAGGCCCTGTGCTAATTGTTGGGTATAAAAAAGAGCATAAACTAAGGTTCCTGCCCTCCAGAATTTCACCTTGTAGATGGGAGATAAGGAAATAACCATGTGTGCAGTAGAGTATTAATGGAAGGAAATCTCAGAGGCAATGCTTTTTTTCTTTTAATTTTCAATATATGTGATAAAACAAGCATTTATATAATATAGTATAATAAAAATGATGATTGTACATGAAATTGTACATCCACTGTGTATAACTTTCTATTTCTTTTAAATATGCAATGAAGTTGTCCTTCAAATTTCTTTTCTATTTTTTTCTCTGTCCGTGAGAGATGACCATCATTAGACAGACAGATACACAAAATCACACACATAAATACACACACATTCATGGCATGGGCACACACATATATAAAATTTTTCTATACTTCTAATAATCAAATTCTCTGTATGCAATATTGCTATTACTACATACAATCTTCTCCTGCTTCTGCTCATTGCACTCTTCATCATTTTGTGGAATTCTTTCTATTATTTTCTAAGATCATTGAACTCATCATTTCTTAAAGCACAGTAGTATATTCCTTTACAATCACTCATCACCACTTGTTCAGAGAAGGTTTTATCGAGATCTTTCTGACTCCAAGTCCATCACTTTTCTCACTTTGCTATGCTGCTCTCTACATGAGCTCCTAGGTTTACAATACATTTCTCAGAACCTACTTGGAATGTGAACATATGTGGATGAGAAAACAGAGGGTAGAATTGGTCAAGCATTTTATCATGAGTATCTTGTATTTGAAATCCTCACCTTACTATGCACTCAATGCTTTTCAAGAACTTCTTCCTTAGTCCCTGCTACTAGCTATTCCAAAGGACTTACATGAGGAGAGTTTATCCCTAATCACTGCTGCTGAAAGGATGGAGGCAGTGTGAGTGACCTTCCTTCCTGATCAGTCTCAAGATGATCAATGGAAAGCAGATGAATTAATGAGTGTCTCCAAGGGTTGCTGTCTCCAGGTTGGTTTCACATCAGTGAGCCCTAGTGGTGAAATACTTGGAAGTCAATAGGTGAATTCCTAATTTAAACAGCTTCCTTATACCAACTTTTGAACACAACAGTTGTTGAGATTCCTTTCACTTAGAGACAAGTGGCTCCTCTGCAGTCCCCATATACAAAACATGACATTAAAATGTTCTGACAATAGGGACAAATTCAAGTCCTTCAGGAAACCATTTCCTTAACTGTGTACCTTTGTTAATCTGCCTCATTGTTAGAAGGAACCTTTGACATGGAAGTCAACTAGTTTCTAGTTTCTAGTCATGCCATTTCCTCGTTTTGAGACCTCAGGAAAGAAGCTGGTTTTTTTTTTTTTTTTTGAAGTTTTAGTCTATTTACCTGGAAAGCTAAGGTTAAAAATGACCGGTTTGTATATATTGAAGGAATCTTGTGAGGCGATCTTCAAATGTATCATTTCATTAGAAAAATATAGTGTGGCAGAGGGAAAGATTATTGGATTTCAGATAAAAACACAGGTTTGGAATACTTTCTCTGACATTTTTAGGCAGATATTAAACAGACATTGAAAATATTGAGCTGAATTAAACCATCAATGATGTGGATCAAGGAGTGAGGCTTATCACATTTTCAGATGACTTACATCTTAGAAAGTTAGTTAGCATTAGAGTACTCTACTATTTCCTGCATTCCAATCCGTCTTCATGATGACATATAAGGATTTAGAGAGAAAAAGCAGAAGTTATATGTTTGCTATGTCCCAATAGGGCTACAGGTATCTGGAAGCAGTGATATTACATGAAAATCCCTCCAGTACAAAAGATTCTCTGTTTGTTTGTTTATTTGGGGTTGAGGGAGGAGGAAATCAAGGTTAAGTGACTTGTCTAGGGTCACACAGTAAGTGGCTGAGGTAGTTGGATTTTAACTCAGGTCTTCCTGAATTCCAGGGATGATGCTCTATTCACTGCGCCACTCTATTGCCATGCCCCAGAGGGGGATTTTTGAGATGAATAAAGGGAGGGAATCACAGAATCTAGAGTCAGGTGGCTCTCAGAGGTCATCAAATCTAATCCATTCCTGAAAAGGAATATTCACAGTAACATACCCAATAAATGGATAAACCACCTGAAGACCTACAGTGAAAAAATACTCAAGGTAGGCCAACAGTGCTCCATGTATTAGAAAATCTTTTCCTTACTCAGGGAACCAAAATGTGCCTATGAACATCCCAGCCATTTCACCCTGTTCTACCTTCTGGGCCACAACAGAATGAACCTAATCTCTAATCCATGAGACATATTTTCAAATATTTCACCCACCCACACTGAAATTTTCATTCACCAAGACAAATATAATCATTTCTTAATTTTTCCTTATATGGATAATTTCACCTTCACATGCTCCAGGTATCAATGTCCTTCCTGAAATGTGAGGGCCAGGCTTAAAGAAAATACTCAGGTGTACTTTGAAAAGGGGCATCCAGTTGCTGCAGTAGATAAAGCACTGTTCTTGATTCAAGAAAATCTGAATTCCAGGTTAGCTTTAGACCTTTGTAAATATGTAATCCTAGACAATTTACTAAGCCTCTATTTGCCTTACTTTCACATCTGTAAAATGGGAACACACTGAAGAAGGAAATGATGAACTACTTTGGCACGTTGCAAAAAAAAGAAAAAGAAATCCTTTTAAGCAATGACCTTAGGGTTGTGTAGAGTTGGATGCAACTGAACAACAACAAAAACTCTTCAATAAACAGAGGATAGCAGTACCATCATCTCCCTCAGTTGGGGAAAAATGGTTTCTCAATGTAGTCATATATGGCAACACCAATTTTGCTTCCAAGTGTACCATTGACTGATATTATACGGGTAAGCAAGTAATATTCACATACATTTCCATATGATCCATGACTTCTTTATAGTGACCTAGTGCTAGTTATTTCAGAATCCCCCAATTCAATTCACAAATGGACAACGGGTAGTGTCAGAGAATAGGAAGAAAAACCAAAGACCTACTATATATTTGAGTCTTTCTTACTGCCTCTGTGAAATCCATGATCACTTTCAACTTGAAGTCCAGCTGTAACTCTTTTCAAAGACCCTCACTGACCACTGAGACTCCTGGGCTCACATGGACATTGTTTAATCCTGGATAATGATGTACAAAATGTTATTGTGTGCTCTCTCTCTCTCTCTCTCTCTCTCTCTCTCTCTCTCTCTCTCTCTCTCACACACACACACACACACACACACACACACACACACTCCTTAGCTTATTACCCTTGAACAGACTTCCTGAAAAAATCTCCTTACATGCTGTGATTATAGCTTGTTCCTAAGTTTTCTTGCAGTGTTGTCAAGATGGGTCTCCAAATTTTATAAAATCATTGAAGCCGCTAAATCCAGACCAAGTTTTATTTCATTCTACAGAAAAATCAAAATATTTTAAAGCAGAAGAATACAAAATGGTATAAGAACCCCCAATCAGACATCAAAACAGACACCAAAAGAATTCATTTGTTAGAATGGAATTAGATGGAAGTTGGTATCAGGATATTGAATTGACATTACAATGAAATGTATCTCTCCAACTGCATGAAAGGCCTTTCCAGGTCCTTGGAATGATCCTGTGGTTTATATTCATTTCTAAAGGTAGCCCTACTGCAGTTTTATTCTTTGAGACATCTCCAAGTGACTCACAAAGAGATAATTACATTTTAAATGTGAACACTCAGACTTCATAAATCAGTAAATGCTACAAATCAGGACTTAATTTATTGTTTTGTTTGTAATCTACATTTGAGAAAGAGATGGAGAAAATAATAGGTTAGTTTTCAGAGTCTATTCATATAAATGTTTTTTCTGGAGAGCTAGTTCTTAGACCTTTATCATCTTGCCTTTGCTTTAGGGTCCGCAGAATAAGCAGTGCCTTTAACACCAAAGCTTATTTTCCAAAAGGCACAATGTTGTTTTTTTTTTTCCTCAAAGTAATAAACGTTTCAAAATTTATGTTGCTGATCTCCTTTTTCTAGGGAAGTTACTTCAATTACTATCTTGAACTTGGTGTATATGTGTGTGAGTGTGGAAATGCATGTGTGTGCACACGTGTGAGCACGGGGGCGCATCTAAGTGGTGCTGTGGTTAATGGACTAGTCTTGAAATCAAGAGCAGTCATTCTCATGAGTTCAAATGCAGCCTCAGTCACTAACTACCTATATGGCCCTGAGAGCGTCACTGAACCCTTTTTTCATCACTTCCTCATCTGAAATGAACTGGAGAAGGAAATGGGAAACTTCTCCAGTATACTTCCCTCTCCCAGCCCCCCCCCCAAAAAAAAAAAACCTCACCAAAATGTAGAATGAGATAAAACTGAAGAAGGCATCACATATAGTATTTAATCTACCTAACAACCTATGAAATAGGGTATGCTATCAAAGACACTTAATCATAAGGAACTGAGATTGGGGCTTGCTTCAGGTGATAGAACAAGAAAGTGTCTAACACAATATAAATTCAGACCTCTGTTAACTCCAGATCTATGACACTTTCTTCCAACAAAAGGTTGTTTGAGAGTGTTTGGATTGCACTTCTGTATGCATAAAAAAATTAGCCTAATTAGGGGTCTGGATTCAAGATTTGATTTTTTTTCTCTAAGAAAACAGATGATCTAATTGAAGTCGTTGTCCTCTCACAGCCTTACTAAAAGCATTCTTGATCTCTTTGTTCCTCAGACTATAGACCAGAGGGTTCAACATGGGGATGAACATAGTGTAGAATACTGAAACTATTTTGTCTATGTCCATTGAATGACTTGAGCTGGGTCGGAAGTACATGAAGATGATTGTCCCATAAAATATGGACACTGCAGTGAGATGGGAAGCACAGGTGGAGAAGGCTTTCTTGGAACCTTCAGTGGAACGGATCTTCAGAACTGTGATGAAGATGAAAAAATAAGAAGTAAAGATGACCAGAAATGGGAACAAGGCAGTGAATGACCCTAAGATATGGAATGCTAACTCAATGATGTGAGTGTCAGAACAAGAGAGAACTAAAAGAGGGGAAATATCACAGAAAAAGTGATGCACTGTGTTGGACCTGCAGAAGGAAAGGCTAAATACATTTCCTATGACTATTGAGGATGACAGAAAGCCGCAGATGTAAGCTCCACTGGCCAAATGTGCACATAGAGCTGGTGTAATAGTAGTGGTGTAATGCAAGGGTTTACACACAGCTGCATGGCGATCATAGGCCATGAAGGCTAACAGAAAACTTTCTGTAGTAGCAAAAGCTCCAAAGAAGAAAAACTGTGTAGCACATCCATTGTATGAAATCACTTTGTCCCCTGGGATGAGCCCAGCCATCACCTTGGGAGTCACAGCTGAGGAGTAGCCAAAATCCACCAGAGATAGGTTACCGAGGAAAAAGTACATGGGGGTATGAAGGCGACTATTCCAGGAGATCAAAGCTACCATCCCCAAGTTCCCTACCATGGTGATTAGGTAGATGAGCGTGAACATTATGAAGAGAGGAACCTGAAGTTCTGGATCATCTGTTATTCCAGTAAGGATGAACTCATTCACCTCAGATGTGTTCTCCATAGATGTAATTTGAGAGTGAGGTCATTATCCTGTAGCAAGAGAGTGATCATCAGAAAAGTCCACTTAGCAGGGTGAAGGACTCCAAGATATGAGATGATCAGAGACATATCTTCTGTGAGAGCTAGAAATGAGCAATTAAGGGACCACATATATCTAAGTACTTGTCATAGTAGTTACTCTGGGTAACTTCAAACTTCATTCATCCATTTGCTCAGAGTCCCTCATGTATTACTTCTCACTTTGTCTAATCTACTACAAATTTCTAAATCCCCTAATAGGCTTTTCCCACTTCATGAAAAGGGAGTGTCTTATTCTCTGGCAGAAATGAGTATAAGAGGGGTGATTGCTGTTAGTCAGTGTTGTATAAACAGATCATTTCTTAGGAATATGATTCACTCTGATAAAGAAGAGAGAAAAGATGAATGAAGGAGAAGAAGGAGAGACCAAGTAAAACGAAAGTTTAAAAAAGAAAAAGGAGAATAGGACCAAAGAAGGTTGGTCAAGAATTTACTGGGACCCTTCTTAGTCCTGAAATCATTGTAGATTTAAAGGTTATACAATAGACTGAAGTCACCAATTCCTGAGCAGGAACACTTGCCAATGGAAACCAGTTGCATAATCGTGAGAATCGTTCATCCAAATGACCCCTGATGGATCACTTGAAAATAAGTGTGTGATTTCTAAATTTGTTTCCTTCACACAGTCTGTCCCTTTTTAAATTCTCCACCACTGCCACTGTAGAAACTGAAGGCAGCCACAAATAGAAATTTTGTCCTTTCATTTGTTATATGTTTTTGTGACTCTCATAGAAATCACCAATTTGGGGGATAGACTCCTTCAAGTTTAAGCTAAAATCTCTCCTACAGGAAGCTTTTCTTGATTCTTTGATTCAATTTCAGTGCATTTTGCCTTTTGATAATTTATAAATTATGTGGAATACATCTTTTTTTAAAGTGATAGTTACACATTGTTTGTATAGAGTTTATGGACTCTTTGGAGGCAAGATTTATATTTCACCTTGTTGCTTTAGTCCTTCTGCTTAGTATAGTGCTGGACACATAGTGGGATCTTAATAATTGTCTGTTGATTGACCAATTGGACAGTGGTAAATTTCAGTGCCTGAATTAAGCTGTCAACCTTTAGGTACTAGATAACTACATAGTAGCATTTTCCCAGAGACCACTTGAAGCCTTTAGATGTTGCAAAAAATGGCAGAGTTGTGCATCTCTCACTCTTAGAGAACTTAATTTGATCTCTACCTCCATGAGTTATGAGAAGTTTTTGTGAAACTCTTAAGTAGCTTTATATGCTAATTATAGCAATTTCTGTCTTTAAATATATATATTTATATTGCATGTCATTGTATCTATGTCTATCTATATGTGTGTGTGTGTCTATATATATACATATATACATACATACATACACACACATAGTAAACAGAAGCAGAGAATCTCAAATCAGCATAAATACTCAGAGCTCTGTAACAAGGAGTTGCCTCTATCAAAGCCTGCCAAAAGGTACAAAAGAGTGGAAAAGGAGAAGAACTGGTCAAAGGAAGAAGAATAAAACATATTAGATATGTAGAACTAGTAGAACCTTGGGGTCCCCAAGGAATTATGCTTCACATGGAAGCTAAATTAGAATCTCTAATACATAAAAACAAATCTGGCTGCCTAGGTACGATTTAGACTTTGGGGATGGGACTCATACCTAAGTTCTCAAAAGTTTTTTTCCCCCTTATTTGAATGAAATAGTGTAAGTTGCAGAAGGCCACTATAATATTTTATACCAGAAAATAAACTCATATAACAAAATCCATAGTGAGAAAATGTGACAGAAAGCATTTATATTGTTATCAGTATGTTACTGATGGAAATGTTCAATTATGTGGGCATCTGCCAGAAGGTTCTCTCTTATTTTGTTTCTTAATGCTTTTCTCTGTCTCTTTTTCTCTATCTCTGTACCTCTGCAAATTTTTCTTTGTCTTGCTGTTCTTGGCTCTTTATTTCCTCTCTTTCTTTACCTCTTTCTTCCCCTGTGTCTCCTTCTATTTGCATATCTAGCCATCTAGCTCTGTTCTCAAAGAACAACTATTGATTTCTTCGTGGAAATGATTCTTTAACTTATCAAAAATGTAAAATGAGGGGAAAATCATGATAAAAATCAATCCTTTATTGATTCTCATATGTCATGGGGGATTAGTGAGTAGAATCAAAATAAGTGGAATGTCACAAGTGTACAGGGAAAGTAATTAAATTATCTTAAAGTTTGAGAAAGATAAAGAAAGGAAAACCAGCTATTGTCAGACACACATGTTAGACTTCAGATGAGTCAATTCCAGGTAATTTAGAGGAAGGATAAAGGATAATTGTGTAGGGAATTTCAATTTGATAGGAAAGATCTCAATATTGAAACTTTGAAGCTACAAGAAGAAAAATTGACAATTAGATGAACTTAGATATGAAAAATAAATTTTCAGAAAAGAAAAAAAGAAGTAACCAAGGATGAATGCAAAGACAGATCCAATTTTATAGTAATGGAGTCAGAAAAGTGACAGAGCTCAGGGTGAGCTGAGGGATGTACAGAAAGCTAAATAGAACAAAGGGTAGTTATTTTTATTGAAAAATTGGCAGTTTTGGGAAGCAAATGATAATCAAATAAGGAACTGACTGATTCTCAATGGTGATGAGACAAGGACAACAAATGACAAGTCAAGGTAGAGCTGCTCAGTTTATAACTTGTTTCTACTTACTATACCAAAGACAATGATCTTTGGATTGAGAAGAAGAGAGCAACCAAGAGTTGACACCAAAGTTAATAAGATTTAGCACTTATATTAATGGAGAGAATCAAATATATGACAACTACAATGGGCCCAGCCCTGTGCTACACTTCATATTTATTATCTTTGATTCTCACATCAATTCTATAAAGCATATAATGTTGTTATCCCTACTTTAAAGCTGAGAAAACAGAGGTTAACACGGATTGAATGACTTGTCCAGGGTTATACCTTAAGTTTCTGTGAGCGGATTTGAACTCAGGACTTCCTTACTAGAGTTACAGGGCTCTATCCTTTCTACCAGAATTGCTTCTTTAAAGTTTGCAAAGTACTTTAAATGTTTTGAATCATTTGATCCCCACAACCTTGTGACATACATGGTTAACAAACAAAATTGACGTTATATTGCATAAAGAGGCACAGGATCCAAGCATACAGAGGTGATCCTCTCTAGTCTACATTTGGAGAAACATGTGCATTTCTGGTTTCCACACTTTAGGAAAAAACATTGATAGGCTAGAGCTTCTCCAGAGGAGTTCAGCCAGTGCAGAGAACTTTGAAATCTTCCCATATTGGTATTATTGGACGGAATTGACGGTGTTTGGGGTAGAAAAGATAAAATATGGGTATTGGGGGTGGAGTTGGGATTACTTATCTTCAAGTATCTGCAAGATTGACATATGGAGGAAAGATATGGTTTATATTATTTGTACAAAAAGTGAAGAATTAAGAGGAAAGGGTAGAAGGTAAGAAAAAAACAAACATACATTTGATTTAAGAAAAAGATTCAAAAAAATTTGCGATTCAGAAGTGGAAGGTATTGTCTTAGGATGTGCTCAATTTACTCTCACTTAAAATCCTGAAGGAAGGGCTAGTTGATCTCGTGTACAAGCCCGACCCACACAGACCTATGAACACACACACACACACACACACACACACACACACACACAGAAATAGTATACCCTTAATCAACATTATTAAATTAAGTGTTCATTTTTACTACACAATCACCCACCCCTCAAATGGCTCCTTCAGCTAATGAAAGAAGATGAGTTTGAAAAGCTGCAAGTAGTGGATAATAACAGGTGTTTATTGAGCCCTTGGATGTGTGAGCTCAATATCCACCCATGATCTCCTTTGAGCCCTAAGAAAATCCTATGAAATAAATACCACAAGCAAAATTGTGCACTATTTATGGATTAGGAAGTGAAAGTAAAGTAACTTACCCCTGGGGAAAATGAGTCACTGTCTGAGATACACAAAAGTTTTATGTGCAAGTCTTCCTGATTCCACATACAGCAATGTTTTCACTATAGCATTTTGGTGTCTACACTGCACTACAGTCTTGGAATCGGATATCTTGGAAGCTAGTTGGCTTGATAATGGAGAAAGATGGTCAAGACTTCAAAAAGGAGAGTTTTTAAGAGCTTTACATTTAAAGTTTGGTCTTGAAGTCCCAACTCAAGGAAAATTAGGTTTGTATTGAAGAAACTCTTCACTAATCACTGGGGCAGAGTTAAAATGTTTCTATGGAGGAAGAGGTCACTTCTGGCCATTGATGTGGCATGGATGACAGTTAATAATTCCTATCTCTACCCTCACTCAGGTCAGTCTCAGGAAACAGAAAAGTAATTAGATGAGTGAGTAAATTAATCAGGGAATTTGATCCAAAAGCTTGTTCCCCAACACTGAGCCTATAATGGAATGATTCAATGTAAATAACTGACAGGATGAAAGAGACAGGGCCATTATGTAGACCTGGAAGAACTGAATCTCTTGGGAGGTGAAGCTATCTTGGAAATACTTGGCAGATACTTGCAAAACAAGGCATTTAATTATGCTCTCACCATGGAGAAAAAGCATTTTCTCATGGGTACTTGGTCATTCTTAACTTCTTATTATCAAAATGAGGTAAAAAGGAACCTGGTAAAGGTCCTTGACAAAATATGGCTTCCAGTCCTCCTTCCACAATCTCTTACTTAGGTGACATTGGCCAAGTCACTGAAAATCTCCAAATATCAATTTATTCTTCTTTGAAATGGGTGTGATAATTTCAGAGCTGAAATCAATCAAAAGCTTTGTGGGAAGACCAAATGGGATACTGAAGAAGAAAGAGATGTGGATTATTGAAAACTCTCTACACGAAGAGACCGTGAAATAATCAGTAAACTTGGTGCTAGAAGATCTGGGATGGAATTGAACGTCCCTGTGAAACATTAGGCAAGTCACTCATCCCAAATAAACCTTGATTTCCTCATTTGTAACATGCAAATAAGTTTATTTGCATTCTCTAATTTTCATGAATATTATCAGGATAGTAAATTATAAGTACTGCATGACATTATAATCATCCTGAATATCATTACTGTCTTAAAAATCTTTTTTAAAATCTTCTCAGAGTTCTCAATTTACCTGTGTAAACAAATTTCATCTGACCTCATTCTTAGCTGCTACTTAGTTCTGTGATGACATACCCTTAAGATTCTAGTTCAGTGGCTACTAGGGGAATCATAGCAATTATTTACCAAGTTTTAAGTAGAGCCCTTGCCAATATCCCTCCAACTATTCTTTAGGAAAAGATGCAGAAAAAGACACTAAAGATCTCATTGTGATAGATTCGGCATTTTTGAATGCTTAGACTCAAGAAGGATTCAATGGTGACTCATTTTCAACTTGGAAGATGTCCTATTCCAAGCCCCTGGCTTCTTATATATTCCCCACCATGCAAAACCAACTTTTCCTTACTTACTTACTTCCATATAATTTATGTTCATTTATATGTGCATATTTATTTTCAATGAATAAAATTTGTTTACTCATGGAAAGACACTACATTCTTTTTGTCTTGTATTATTCTGAACCTACACGGCATCTTATTCAAAGTAGTGACCTAATCAATTATTGTGAAATCCAATTAATTTATTCGTTACCTAGGCAAACATATATTTTCATTCTTATCCATTTCTTAGATGTAAAATAAAATCTAGGTGAGACAACTAACACACTGAATGATCTTTTTAAGATCCAAAGGGCATAATTTTCAGATAAGTCTAACAAAATAAAATTTGGAAAAGAAACATGCTCACCTTTATGCATGTGTTATCTGTAGTCCAATGCGTTCCTTCCAGAAGTTGCAGCTCATGTTCTGGACCCACATGACCAAGTTCAGGACATACACGTGTGTTTGGTTCATGTGTGTGATGCATGTATACATTCTAATAACTATAATGATAACTTTTGTCAAAAATTTTCTTATTACAAATATTTTATGTGGCACATTCTGGAAGCATTAAAAAAAGTAATTTGGAAGAATTCAAATGCTTGCTCTTATCCAGCAGGTATGCTAATAATTTACTCTGTTCAATTCATTTTTTAGAAAAGAAAAAAAAATTGTAACAAATGCATGAAGAACAAAAGGAAGAAGTCATATTAGACTCTTAATACATTGATGCAATATAGGAGAGTAAAGACTACTCTGATCTTTTACTTGTGTAGATCTAGATTTAATATTCGACATCAGACACAACAATTGTGTATTTTTAGTCACTTACTATAGGATAAGCTGTGGTAACTATTGGTCATAAAAAAAGGCAAAAACACATTTTGTCATATCTACCTATGACTCATGTCTGAGAAGGTTAGTTAACATTTTGGGGAAATGGTAGATTTAGAATAAAAAGAATATCAAAAGAGGAGAAGGTTGAGCCAGAGGCAATAAGATGAAAATGACTAGATAAATGTAAAGTTCTACTCTTGGGTACAAAATATTACCTCCTTCAACATAAGGATGAGGTATTTAACAATGATTTTATACACTATAGTAATGATAAGTATGACATTCATACAGTACTTTAATTTATCAAATTGCTTATATCCATTGTGCCTTTTGAAAGGACAAAACTCTAATACTATCTTTGAGTACATTAAAAGGTATAACACTCAAAATGAAGGAGTTGAACTTCCCACTAATCTGTGTCTAAGCAGACCACACCTCCAATACTGAATTCACTTAGTGCAAATACGTTTTAGAAGGATATAGAAAAAAAAGACATCTAGAAACAAGTGTTTAGAATGATAAGGATAATAATGGCTACAACATATCAGAGTCAATGGAAAGAATGGGATATATTGAACGCAGACTTATCGGGCAATCATGACAGATATTAAGCATGTGGAGGGTGGGTTATCATGTGCATAAGTAACTAGAATTGAATTTTTTAATGTTGGTAAACTTTATCATACGTTTTCTTTTCATATTAACAAGTACTTTTATTTTAAAAAAAATATGACCCTAAGAAATGCCAATCAATCTAAGAATTCTATACAAATAAAACTGGAGAAAAAGGATTGTACATGAAGTTAACAAACTGAACTATGTAAAACTTGTTCTTCCCTCCAAGTGTAAAGCAATTTTCTTTAAAAACCATATCTCTTGCCTCTTTCCTACTGATATTCTTTTTGTTCTTATCTGTGCACTTTTACAAATGTCTCATTTATTGCTATTATGCTAGAGTAGAATGCTTAGTAGTGGTATCACTGAGTCAAAGAATATACATGTATGTACACCCTTAATGACTTTCCAGGATTACTTGATCAATTTACATCTCTATCAACAGTATATTAGTGTGTTTCTTTTTTACATAGTGACTCTGCTAATTTCAATTTTCCTTCTTTTTGCATATCTGATGAGTAAGAAGTGGTAACTCAGAGTTGTCTTGATGTACATTTCTCTAATTATTAGTAATTTAGAACATTTTATATGCCTCTTGCAAACTTCTATTTCTTCTATTAGACTTTTCATATCCTTTCATCGTCTATTGGGTAACAACTTTTATCCTTACATATTTGAATCAGATGATCATATCTCAAACATGAGACCTTTATTAGAGAAACTTATTAAAAAGTTTTTTTTTACCTATTTAACTATTTCTTTTGTGATTATAATTTATTTTTTGTGTAAAAACTTCAATTTTATTTAAACAATATTTGTCTAATGTATTTCCTGTAATGCTCAATGTTCCTTGTTTGGTCATGAACTCTTCCTTTATCTTTGGCTGTAAGCATTCCTTTCTGAATCTTTTCTTTATGATATGTACATTAATATTAAAATCATGTATCTACTTGGAATTCATTTTGTTATATGGTATGATACCTTGCCCTAAAGCTCATTTCAGCAAAAATGCTTTTCATTTTTTCAGGCACATTTTGTCAAAGAGTGAATCTTTTTCCCAGGAAGTTTTGGTCTTTGAGGCTAATTGAATACTATGTTTCTTAATTATTTTGCTTTTCAGGGGCAAAGCCAAGATAGCAGAGTAGAAAGATACATATACTCTAATGCTTCCCCCAAAGCTCACAAAATACCTCTAAAATATGACTCTCAACAAATTCTAGAGCAGCATAAACCACAGAAAGATAGAGTGAAAGAGATTTCCAGCCAAAGATTACTTGGAAGACCAATGGAAAAGGTCTATCCCATGAAACGCTGAACAAACCAGAGCCCAACCCTGGACACAGAGTACCAAGAGGAATAAATTGGAACAGGCCTCAGAGGCAGAATCCCCATCAGGGAGGGTCCAAGATCCCTGAACCCACAAGTGCCAAAGAAAGCCTCAAAGGTTAGTGTGGGAGGGTTTTCCCACCTAGGCGAGAGGCAAGCGGAGTCCACCCCCCCCCCCCCAGCCCTGGTCCCAGGTGGTGGCAGAGGCAACAGCAGCAGCAACAGTGGTGGAGGGCTATCATGGCTGTGGTTCAGCTTTAAGCCTCTAGGGAAATTCATAAGGGGATCAGAATCTCAGCCCTCAGTGGTGGCCCTGCTCCCCACCCAAAGCCCCTGGGTAATTAAGCAACTGATCTGAATCTAAGACCTGAGCATGGGCCTGGGCAGAGGAAGAATACTAGGACCCTCCTCTTGACAAAGGATTAAGAAGTCAAGTTGGGAAAATGCCCAAATAAGGGAAAGAAATAAAACCATATAAGGTTACTTTCTTGGTGAACAGGTATTTCCTTCCATCCTTTCAGATGAGGAAGAACAATGGATACTGTCAGAAGTCAAGTCTTCTGCCTCCAGTACCGCCAAAATGAATATGAAATGGGCTCAGGTCATAGAAGAGCTTGAAAAGCAAGTCAGCAGCTTGCTAAAGGAGAACCAAAAAAGGCTGAGGTAAATAACACCTTTGAGAACAGACTAACTCAATTGTAAAAAGAGGTCCAAAAAGCCAATGAGGAGAAGGAGGCTATAAAAAACAGAATTAACCAAATGGAAGAGAAGGTTCAAAAGTTCACTAAACAAAATAGTTCTTTAAAAATGAAAATGTATTTCAGTGAAGTTAAGGATAATGAGATAAACCAAGAAGCTACAAAACAAAACCAAATGATTAAAAAAATAGAAGATACTGTGAAACATCTCACTGAAAAATGACTGACTTGGAAAAATAGATCCAGGAGAGACAATGTAAAAATTATGGGACTACCTAAAAGCCATGATCAAAAAAAGAGCCTAGACACTGTCATTCACAAAATTATCAAGGAAAACTGGTTGATATTCTAGAACCAGAGGGAAAAATAAATATTGAAAAAATCCACAGATCACCTCCTGAAAGAGACCCAAAAAGAGAAACTCCTAGGAATATTGTGGCCAAATTTCAGAGTTCTCAGGTTAAGGAGAAAATATTGCAAGCAGCTAGAAAGAAACAATTTCAGTACTGTGGAAATACAATCAGGATAGCACAAGATCTAGAAGTTTCTACATTAAGGTATTGAAGGGCTTGGAATAGGATATTCCAGAATTCAAAGGAACTGGGATTAAAATAAAGAATCACCTACCCAGAAAAAATGAGTATAATACTTCAAGGGAATAAATGATCATTCAATGATATAGAGGAATTTCAAGCATTCATGATGAAAAGACCAGAACTGAATAGAATATTTGACTTTCAAACACAAGAATCAAGAGAAGCATTAAAAGGTAAACAGGAAAGAGAAATCATAAAGGATTTTGTAAAACTGAACTCTACATTTCTACATGGAAAGATAATATTTGTAACTCTTGAGACTTTTCTCTGTATTTGGGTAGGTGGAAGGATGATACATACAAGTGCGTGCGCGCACACACACACATAGACAGAGAGAACAGATTGAATTGAATCAGAAGAGATGATATCCATGAAAAATTAAATTAAAGGGTGAGAGAGTAAAATATTGGGAGGAGTAAAGGAGAAATTGCAGACTATCATTCATAAAAGAGATAAGTAAAATCTTATTCAGTGGAAGAGAAACAGGATGAGGTGAGGGAAAAAAATATGCTTTCTCTCTTCACATATGGCTTAAGGAGGGAATAACATGATCACTAAATTTGGTATGAAAATCTGTCTTACACTACAGGAAAGTAGGGGAGAAAGGCATAAGTGGGGTGAGAGGATTAGAGAAGGGAGGGCAAGTGGAACAAAGGAGTAACTAGAAACAAACACTTCCAGGAAGGGACAAGGTCAAATAAGAGAATAGAAAATGAGGGGACAGGGTAGGATGGAGGGCAATAGAGTTAGTCTTGCACAACATGACTCTTATGGAAGTCTTTTGCAAACCGACACATATATAGTTTGTATTGAGTTGCTTTCCTTCTCAGTAGGGATGGATGGGGAGGGAGGAAAGGAGAGAAATGACAGTATTAGAAATGAATGTACTGGAAAGGAAAGTTCAGAATTGTTATTACATATACCTGGGAAATAAGAAATACAGGTAATGGTGTTTAGAAATTTATCTTGCCCTACAAGAAAGGAGAGAAGATGGGGATAAGGGAAGGGTGGAGTGTGATAGAAAGGAGGGCACATTGATGTAAGGAGTAATCAGAATGCAAGGTGTTATGGGGTGGGGGAAGGGCAGAGATGGGGAGAAAAACTGGAACTCAAAATTTTGTGGAAATGAATGTCAAAATCTACGAATAAATAAATAGAACAATGAAAATATATTTTACTTTTGAAAGTTGTTAACAAAATCTGTTTTGTTACTTCATTTTGTTAAGCAGTAGCAAAACATTTTTATGATTATACTCTGACAGTATACTTTGGAATCTGACACTCCTAGCTTGCCTTCATTTACATATTTTTTCATTATTTATCTTGAAATTATAGAGTATTTGTTCCTCAAGAAGAGTGTTGTCATTTTTTTTAAGTTCTATAGTTTCAAACTCTGAACTAGAGTGATTTGGTTAGTACGGCACTGTGTAAATTAAATTCTGTAAGATTCAGCATGGTCCAAAATTAATCAATTAATACATCTGCAGGTATTCATATCTGAAATTATTAATGTAAATGGTTTTCTATAGTTGTACTCATGTCAGTATTTCTTAGTAGGTCCACTCCCCAATATTTTCATTGTACTTATTGCATTCTGATTACCCCTTCCCTCATTGTACTTTCCCTTCTATCGCACCCCACTCTTCCCTTATCCCCATCTTCTCTCTTTTCTTGTAGGGCAAGATAAATTTCTCTGCTCCATTATTTGTGTTTCTTACTTCCCAGTTATATGCAATAATAAATCTCAACATTCGTTTCTAATGATTTGAATTCCAATTTCTATCCCTCTCTCCCTCACAACCCATCCCCACTGAAAAGGCAAGCAATTCAATATCGGCGATATATGTGTCATTTTGCAAAAGACTTCCATAAAAATCATGTTGTGTAATACTAACTATGTTGCCCTCTATCCTACTCTCCCTCCTCTTTTTTATTCCAGCATTTGCCCATTAATGCTGCCCCCTGTGGCCAGTGCTGAGGAAACTCTGTTTCCCTCTCTCCCAGCTGGAAAAGCCCTCCCACACTGACCTTTGGAGCTTTCTTTGTCCCTTGAAGGATGAGTGATCTGGGACCCTCTCTGGTGGGAATTCTGCCCTGGAGGGGTCTGTTCAGTTCCTCTTCCTCCCAGTGTCACACAGCCAGAACAGGGCTCTGCTCCGCTCAGTGGACCATGAGATAAACCTTTCTTATTGGCCTTCCAGGTTACTTTTGGCTGGAAACCTCTTTCGCTCTGTTGTTCTGTGGCTGCTGCTGCTCTAGAATTTGTTAAGAGTCATTTTTACATGTAGTTTGTGGATTGTGGGGGGAGTACTAGAGTATATGCTTCTTTCTACTTCATCATCTTGGCTTGCCCCCTTCGCACTCTCCAATATATTATAGATCCTGTAATGAGTTTTAATGGATTTCATCTCTCCTTCATACTTGATGTTGTTGGCATTTTATTAAAAAGCTCGATTAATTTATATTTTAAACATCCTAATACTTTGCTCTTGTAACTCTTCAATTAATTTCAGTATATTTTTTATATTTCCTCTAATAGATACCAAATAATCTGCAAAAATTGTTAATTATTTCATCTTTCCCTATGTATATTCTTTTCATTTCTTGTTTCCTGTTTCTTTTTATTTATTTATATATTTATTTATAAATAAAAATTGATTTATTTAACTTTTTACACTCATTTTCACAAAATTTTGGGTTCCAAATTTTCTCCCCATTTGTCCCCCCACCCCCACCGCAATACACTGAGCATTTTAATTTCCCCTATCACCAATCTGCTCTCTCTTCTATCATCCCTCCCTTCTCTTGTCCCCATCTTCTCTTTTGCCCTGTAGGGCCAGATGACTTTCTATTACCCATTAACTCTATTTCTTATTTCCTAGTAGCAAGGACAATACTAAACAGTTGTTCCTAAAACTTTGAGTTCCAAATTCTTCCCATCCCTCCCCCCCCACCCATTCCCTTTGGGAAGGGAGGCAATTCAATTTAGGCCATATCTGTGAAGTTTTGAAAATGACTTCAATAACAGTCGTGTTGTGTAAGACTAACCGTATTTCCCTCCATCCTGTCCTGCCCGCATTGTTTGTATTCTGTCTCTTGATCCTGTTGCTCCCCAAGTGTTGACTTCAAATTGCTCCCTCCTCCCATTGCCCTCCCTTCCGTCATCCCCCCCACCCTGCTTATCTGCTTCTCCCCCACTTTCCTGTATTGTAAGATTGGTTTTCATACGAAAATGAGTGTGCATTTTATTCCTTCCTTTAGTCGAATGTGATGAGGGTAAACTTCATGTTTTTTTCTCAGCTCTCCCCTTTTTTCCTCCACTAAAAAACTCCTGCTTGCCTCTTGAATGAGATATAATTTGCCCCATTCGATTTCACCCTCTTTCCTCCCACTACATTTCTCTCTCACTGTTTATCTTAATTTCTTTTAAGAGATAATCGATCCTATTCAATTCACTCTGTGCTCTCTGTCTCTGTATGTGCGTGCACATGTGTACATGTGTGTACATGTGTGTGCGTTCGTGTGTCGTCCCACCAACTACCGAGATACTGAAAAGTTTTAAGAGTTACAAATATTGTCTTTCCATGTAGGAATGTAAACAGTTCACCTTTCGTAAGTCCCTTATAACTTCTCTTTGCTGTTAACTTTTTCATGCTTCTTCTCATCCTTGTGTTTGAAAGTCAAATTTTCTTTTCAACTCTGGTCTTTTCATCAAGAATGCTTGAAAGTCCTCAATTTCATTGAAAGACCAGTTTTTCCCTTGAAGTGTTATACTCAGATTAGCTGGATAGGTGATTCTTGGTTTTAGTCTTAGTTCCTTTGACATCTGGAATATCCTATTCCATGCCCTTCAATCCCTTAATGTAGAAGCTGCTAGATCTTGAGTTATTCAGATTGTATTTCCACAATACTGGAATTCTTTCTTTCTAGCTACTTGCAATATTTTCTCCTTGACCTGGGAATTCTGGAATTTGGCCACAATGTTCCTAGGAGTTTCTCCTTTTGGATCTCTTTCAGGCGGTGATTGATGGGTTCCTTCAATACTTATTTTTCCCTCTGGTTCTAGAATATCAGGGTAGTTTTCCTTGATAATTTCATGAAAGATGATGTCTAGGCTCTTTTTTTGATCATGGCTTTCAGGTACTCCCATAATTTTTAAATTATCTCTCCTGGATCGATTTTCCAGGTCAGTTGTTTTTCCCATGAGATATTTCATATTCTCTTCCATTTCTTTCATTCTTTTGGTTTTGTTTTGTGATTTCTTGGTTTCTCAGACAGTCATTAACCTCCATCTGTTCCATTATAATTTTGAGAGAACTATTTTCTTCAATGAGCTTTTGAACTTCTTTTTTCCATTTGACTGATTCTGCTTTTGAAAGCATTCTCCTCCTCATTCGTTTTTTGAACCTCTTTTGCCAATTGAGTGAGCCTATTTTTCTTTTTTTTTGTAATAAACATTTATTTATTTAACTTTTTGCATTAATTTTCACAAAATTTTGGATTCCAAATTTTCTCCCCTTTTATCCCCTTCCCCACCCCAATACCCCAAGCAATCTACTTTTCCCTATCACCAATCTGCCCTCTCTTCTATCATCCCTCCCTTCTCTTGTCCCCATCTTCTCTTTTGTCCTGTAGGGCCAGATGACTTTCTATTCCCCATTAACTGTGTTTCTTATTTCCTATTAGCAAGAACAATACTAAACAGTTGTTCCTAAAACTTTGAGTGAGCCTATTTTTCATGGTGTTATTTTCTTCAGCATTTTTTTGGGTCTCCTTTAGCAGGGTATTGACCCTTTTTTCATGCTTTTCTTGCATCTCTCTCATTTCTCTTCCCAGTTTTTCCTCCACCTGTCTAACTTGATTTTCAAAATCCTTTTTGAGCTCTTCCATGGCCTGAGACCATTGGATATCTATTTTGGATGTTTGAGATACAGAGGCCTTGACTTCTATGTCTTTCCCTGATGGTAAGCATTGCTCCTCCTCATCAGAAATGAAAGGAGGAAACATCTGTTCCCCAAGAAAGTAGC
Organism: Bettongia penicillata ogilbyi; assembly: GCA_023548195.1. Classification (NCBI taxonomy): domain Eukaryota; kingdom Metazoa; phylum Chordata; class Mammalia; order Diprotodontia; family Potoroidae; genus Bettongia; species Bettongia penicillata. The sequence goes on along the minus strand of JAJHZJ010000479.1, from coordinate 162,994 downwards.
CTTCTATGGTCTTATTTTTCTTCCCTTTTCTGGGCATTTTCCCAGCCAGTTACTTGACTTCTGAGATTCTTCTCCACCCTCGCCTCAGTAGTGCTTGGGGTTGGAGTTTCAAATACTCCTCCCCAGCCTCAGGCCTTTCAGCAGCTGGCGTGGCTGCTATTCAATGTGAGCTTAAGTTCTGGTGCTCAGGTGGGGGCAGGGCCGCCTCCCAGGCTCAGTTCCCTCAGGCTGTTTATGCAGAGATCTTCAGTAATGGATCTGAGGTCCTGCCCGCTCCTGGCCGATGTTGCCTCTGCTCCTGCCTCTGCCCGCTGCCTCGCGAGGGGGCCTGAGTTATGGAGACACCCCACTCCCCTCTCTGCCAGGCCAGAAGTCTCTCTCACTGACCTGTAGTGCCTGTGGGTGGAGACACCTTCGCGGCCGCCATCCCTGAAGCCTGCTCCGATCTGCTCCTCTCGGGTCCACGTGGCCAAGGCAGGGCAGGGGCTCTGCTCCACGTCCAGTGTGCGATGGACCTTTGGTGCCAGTTTTTCAGGGCTCTCCGGAAAGGAAATCTCCTCTACTCCATTGCTGCGTGGCTTGCACTGCTCCAGAATTTGTGGGGAGTTCTTTTTACAGGAAACTTATGGGCTGTGGGTTCGGAGCTAGCATACGTGATTCTTTCTACTCCACCATCTTGGCTCCTCCCTATTTCTTGTTTAGTCATCTTGGTAATATTCAAACCTTGCTTCAACCCTGATCTTATTGTAAAGACATTTACTATATTTATGTTACATATAAACCTGGAGTGTCAAAATCAAGATAGTGCAGTAGTAGGATGTAGTACAGACCAGCTTCCTAGGTCAAAACCTTCACAAATATCTAAAAAACAACAAATAAACAAAAAACCCACAAGGGACCTGATCAAGGAATTCAAGAAAAACATCACAGTTATCCATTTTCCAGTCCATGGCAGGGTAGGAAGACAGGTGAAAGCAGAGGTTTGTGGCCACTACTAAGAGAATGTGGTCAAGAATACATTGGGCACAAGATTATATTACTCAAGAACTGAAATAGAACCAAGGTTGTGCACCAGGAAAGAAAAAACTAGGAAGGAACAGGTCCCAATGGTTCCTCAAAGCAGTGCATTTTATAGGAAAGTGCACTATGTAGCAGGTGTGGTGCTTTGCACTCCCTTCTTCATCACCTATCAGTTGTGGACTGAGGAAAGGACTTTCATAAAGGGGTGATGGGGTCATGGGACCTAGGCTGTTTACTGAGCAAGGCTGACATTCAGAAGCAAATACATGTTTTATGGCTCTGGGCCAGGAGCAGAACAGGGACTCATTTTTACCTTCTTGGCCATGATGAAGTCTGTAGTGAAATAATAAAATCGGGAATCCCAGACCAAAGTGGGGAGGGCAAGGTTGGCAGTTAAGTCATTCTAAATATGCTCAACTTCCTAGTCAGTTGATTGAAGCTAAATTTAACATCAGTATACTAGAATATGTACCAATATCAAGCCCAAAGGCGTTGTGCTCAGATCCCAAAGTGGCTCAGAATTTTACAAACATCTCAACCTTGGGATGTGGATTTCTTCAGTGCTCCTAGAATGATGTTGTCCAATCTTGTCGCTGTTCACATATTCTCATGCCTGCAATATGGAAGATATACCACTTTCTGATAGGCATGATTTGGTTTCTTAGATTTGTTTTAATATGCATTTTGCCAGTTGATTGAATTTTGGAGCACTTTTTCCATATAACTTTGATTTCTTCCTCTGAAATCTATCCATTGACTGTTTGGCTCCTTTCTTACATATTTGAAAAATGAAATATTTTTCAGAGGAACTGAGTGTAAATAATTTCCCAGTTTCCTGCTTTCTTTCAATTTTTGCTGACATTGGTTTTTTTTGTGCAAAAACTTCCGAATTTTCTGTAATAAAAATTTTCCATTTGGACCTCCCACGAACCTCTGTATCTCTTGTTGGGTCATGAACTTTGCCTCATTCCATAGATCTGACTGATAATTTCATTCCTTGCCAATTAACTTGTTTATGGTATAATCTTTTTTCCCTCTGAATCATATATCCATTTTGAGTTAATATTGGCATATGGTGTAAGTTGTTGTTTTTGTCTATCTTTTGCCTGACTAATTTCTACTTTTGCTAGCAATTTTGGGGTACATCTCATTTTTGCAAATTTTTCCATCTTTCTTGCTTATACCTTCATATGTGTCTAGTTTTGAAAGGTATACACTGAGGTTTTTGACTATCATAGTTTTAATATCTTTCTCCCTGGATACTCATTCATCTTTTTTGATTTGGAGAAAATGTCATTTGATTCAGATAGATGATGATGATGATAGAAAGGTAGGCAGACAGAAGACAGATAAGTAGATATATAGATAGATAGATAGATACACAAATAGAAAGAAGAATGAATGGATGGATGATGGAGAAACTACATTATGCTGAAATAGACAAGTAGAAAGAAGAATGGGTGGAAAAACTACATTATGCTGAAGTACTATAGATAATGCTTGTTCTCTTTTATTCTTAAAGAGGACTAAAATGACATCATTGTGTTAGAGTCTTGCCAATGCATCTGACTGTGGCTGATCAAATCAATACAAGCTCGGAATCCTCCACCACAGTTTGGGCACAAACAGTTCACGTGAGCATGTGGAATGCAAATTCCAAATCTGCTCATCCCGAATTTCCTTTGAGCTGCCTCAATTCCTCCCTGATCGAAAAGCATAGCGCCTTCTCTGATGTGGACATCACATGCTGAGTAGTGCTGTTCCAAAGTCTTCCAAGTCACAGAATCAATTCTAAAGTTCTTAAGAGAGACCTTGAGAGTGTCGCTGTAGTACTTCTTCTCACCACCCTGTGAACACTCGTCTTGCGTGAATTCTCCATAAAATATTCTTTTTGGCAAACATATGTTTTGCCTTTGAACATTGTGGTCAGTCCATCAGGGTTGCACCCTCTGAAAAGATTTTGAAAGTTTCACGGTTGTGTGTGAGTAAGGACCTCAGTGCCTGCTATCTTATCCTGGCCGCTGATGTTCAGAATTTCAATTCCTGCAAGAAGTTTCTAAAAATGCTATAGAAAATAATATATATAAAGAAATAGATAAGTGTGTATAATCCAAATAGATAAATAATCAATGCAAAAGACTATATCACCTCTAAAATTACAGAATGGAATTGATTTTCACAACTATAGCTATTGCCATGAATTTTTTAATGCCATTTTCTTTATTATTATTTGGATTCAGTGCAGACATCTTTCCTTGTGAGGAAAGTCATGTAGCACACTGAAGCTTTCCTTGTGGTGGGCTTAACTAGGTGAGATCCTCAATCATTTTCAACTGAAATAAGAAGTCAGAAGTGGGCAAAGGAATTTACGATACATACCAGATGGTTATAAATGCCAGACATCACCTTCTCTGTATTTATTGATAAAACTGCAACTAATGTGTTAACTGACTTTCTTCTTCAGGTATCTTTTGACATATAAATCTCACTCTTTCTGTTAGCCTGCAATAGACCTTACAAGTAAATTTTTGAAATGCAAATTTAACAAATCTATTTGAGATGTTTATCTACATCATTTTCCACTATGTGGCCATGACTCTTTACTAAACCAAAATCAAGAGAATTCACCTGAAGACAAAGCTCATCAAATAAGAAAAACAAAAACACAACATATCAAAAGAATCAAGCAAACAAGCCAATAAACATTTGTTAAACAATTACCATTTGTCAAGAACTGTGCTGTGAGTTGGAGATATTAATACATAAAACCTCAAGACAATATTACATTTTAAAAATTTTATTTTTAATTTGTGGAATTAAACGAGCTTTTCCTTAATGTAGTACAATTTAAAAAATGTTTGTATATGAAACATCAAATCCATTATGCAAAAATTGCTATTTTTATTAAACATGCAACTTTATTATGGAAATTTCTTTTCTCTTCCCTTCTTCCAACTACCTCCCTCTAAAAACGACTATTATAGACACAAATAAGTGTGTGTGCGAGTATACACACCCCCATATCCACATGCAGATAGATAGACAGACATATATACACATACACACATATATGTATATATGTATATATATATATATATAATATATATATGATTATTCTACAAATACTTCTATTTATCAGTTCTTTTTCTGGATGCAGATAGTATCTTGCTTCATAAGATCTTTAGGTTTAATTTTAGTGTTTATAATGGCCAAAATAAATTGTCCATTCAAAGCCTTTCTTCCAACAATATTGGTGTTACTGTTTGCAATGTCCTACCGTCCTACCCATGTGTTCTTCATTCTTCATTCTTTTCTAATATATATATATATATATATATATATATATATATATATATATATATATATATATATACACATATATATGTGTGTGTGTGTGTGTGTGTGTGTGTGTATATACCTTACAAGTAAATATAAATATTCTATATAATTTATATAAATCTATATATTCTAATATATATTCCCATACACACATATGTCTGAGGAAGAGGAAAAACTGAAATTATGTATAAAATTTTGATCTGTCATAAGCAAGATGAGAAGAGGCTGGTCACTCACTTTCATTTACTCTGTATGGAAAAATGTACCCAAAACTAGAAGGATATTGTTAGCAAACTCCACAAAGGGTTAAATGAAACTGTTCATTTCTCCTTTTCACACTGTAAAAATTTTTTCGACAAATTGAAAATCATGCCAAAGAAGTCAAATAGAATTATGAAGGTCCTGTTGTACATTCCTAAGAGAATTCTTTTTAAACAGGTCATTTTAAGGAATGAGAATAGAAGCATCAGTGAGGGACAATGATCATTGATTTTGAGGATTTGAGAAGCAATTAAATGTGGAATAATTTATCATTTTGTAGTTTGAACCCAGAGTTCAGAACTAGAAATAACGGAGGAAAGGAATGAAGTGGCAAACTTAGTTAGTTTTGATACTACAAAAAACTTCCTGTTGATAATTAAAAATGTAGAATGGGCGTCCTTGAGGGTCAGTAATATTTCAGACCCTTCTATCATCCATCAACTCCCAAAATCTGTCCAATCTTGTCGTCATTGCTTCCATGGCATTGCTTATCCATGCCTTTCATCCTCTGCTGTCCACTTCCCCCTTACCTTCAATCTTTCTCAGCATCAGGACATTTTCTAATGAGTCTTGTCCTCTTATGGTGTTGCCAAGTATTTAAGGCTTAAGGCCATAAATAAGAGGTATTTTAAAAACAAAAGCAGACAAGAAAAGTCGTTGAAAAGTTTTCTCCTGAGTAAGAAGAACCTGAATGATTACTTTCTCCTATCCACAAGTTTCTTAAAAGCACTTTTGACTTCTCTGTTCCTCAGGCTATAGATAAGAGGATTTAACATGGGGATTATCATAATATAGAAGACTGATGCAATTTTATCTGTATCCATGGAATGACTAGATTTGGGTTGTAAATACATGAAGATTCCTGATCCGTAGAAGATGGATAAAGCTGTGAGATGAGAAGCACAGGTGGAAAAGGCTTTCTTCCTGCCCTCAGTTGAGTTTATCTTCAAGATGGTGATAAAGATAAATGAATAGGATGTAAAAATGATGAAAATGGCCGAAAAGGCAGTAAGTGATATACAAAACAAAACAACTATTTCATTAATGCTTGTGTCACAGCAGGAGAGAGCCATGACTGGGGGAATATCACAGAAAAAATGATGGATCACGTTAGATTTACAGAATTGGAGGCTAAAAATGTTTCCTGTATGGATGGAGGAAGTAAGAAAACCAGAGATGTAGCACCCAGTTATCAAATGAGCACATATACTGGATGTCATGAGGGTGGGGTAATGGAGGGGTTTGCAAACAGCTATGTAGCGATCATAGGCCATTACAGCTAGGAGATAACTTTCAACAATGATTAGGCTTATAGTGAAGAATAACTGTGTAATGCACCCATTGTAGGAAATAATTTTGTCCCCTAGTAAGAACCCAGCCATCACCTTTGGAGTAACAGCAGAGGAGTAAGCAAAATCTACCAGAGAGAGATTACTGAGGAAAAAGTACATGGGGGTGTGGAGACGGGGATCCCTATAGATCAAAACTATCATCCCCAGATTTCCCACAAGGGTAATGAGGTAGATGATGCTGAAAACCATGAAGAGGGGCACCTGAAACTCAGAGACGTCTGTTAGTCCCATGAGGATGAACTCCTTCACCTCTGATGCATTTTTCATGAAGGACTTTAAGGATTTGGGTGATTGACCTGGGAAAGAAAAAAAAAATAAGCTATTGCAGCAACCAATGTTTTCCTAGGTCATGGAGTCATGTATTTTATTAAAATATGAAATTTTGTGCTTCTGTTATATTTTATGATGACTAAATTAAATAAAATAACACCAGTTCTTCAATTATAATTTTTTCCAACATGTTACAATATGAAACAACCCCTTTCATTCTTTTAAACTCATTAGTAAGTTTATGTTCCTGAACCTCAACATCCTCCATTCCCATAACCTCCATGTTGATTCTACCTTAGCCACACAGAGATATGTTTGTACTCTTGATTGAACAATTATTCGTAATTGCTCTACTTCCATGATTCAGAACTCTGAAATTCTCCTCTTTAACAAAAATGTCGGGGGTGGAGCCACGATGGCGGAGTAGAAAGACTCACGTATGCTAGCTCCAAAACCACAGCCAATATATTTCCTGCAAGAAGAACTCCCCACGAATTCTGGAGCACTGCAAGGCGTGCAGAAACACAGTGAAAAAGATTTTCGTTCCAGAGAGCCCTGGAGAGTGGTCTCCAGGGTCGGTCGTGCCCCAGAAAGTGGAGCCCACTCCTGAGTTTTGCCCTTGCCGGGCGGCCCCAAAAAATCAGATCCGAGCAGGCTTCAGGGACGGAACCACCGGCGGCTAGGAAGGTCCCTCCACAAACAGACGCTACAGGTCAGTGAGAGAGACGTCTGGGCTGGCCAAGAGGGGAGCGGGGTGTATCCATGACTCGGGCCCCCTCAAAAGGAAGCAGTGGAGGGAGCAGCAGAGGCAGCGGCAGAGGCAGTGGTGGCGGCCTGGGACTCCCGGAGCAGCAGGCAGAAGTTCAGGGTCATTACCAATATTTTCTGCATAAACCCCCTGAGGGAACTGAAGGTGGGAGACAGCCCTGCCCCCACCCACCCCATTATTGAAGGCCTCTGCATAAAGCCCCTGAGGGAACTGAGACTGGGAGGTGGCCCTGCCCCCACCCCAGCACCAGAACTTAGCTCACATTGAATAGCAGCCCCACCTGCCACAGAAAGCCCATTTGAATCTCAGACTCCAAGCACTAGCTGGGCAGATATAGGCAGGGGTGGACAGGAATCTCAGAAGTCAAGTAACTGGCTGGGAAAATGCCCAGAAAAGGGAAGAAAAATAAGACTATAGAGACCTACTTTGAGGGGGTACAGATGTTCCCGGCTTTCAATTCTGATGACGAGGAACTATTCTTACCATCAGGGAAAGACGTGAAGGGCGAGGCCTCTGTATCCCAGACATCCAAGGTGGATGTCCGGTGAGCTCAGGCCATGGAAGAGCTCAAAAAGGATTTTGAAAAGCAAGTTAGACAGGTGGAGGAAAAACTGGGAAGAGAAATGAGAGAGATGCAAGAAAAGTACGAAAAACAGGTCAATACCTTGGTAAAGGAGACCCAAAAAAATGCTGAAGAAAATAACACCTTGAAAAATAGGATAATTCAACTGGCAAAGGAGGTTCAAAAAGCCAATGGGGAGAAGAATGCTTTCAAAAGCAGAACTAGCCAAATGGAAAAAGAGGTTCAAAAACTCACTGGAGATAATAGTTCTCTCAAAATGAGAATGGAACAGATGGAGGCTAATGACACTCTGAGAAACCAAGAAATCACCAAACAAAACCAAAAGAATGAAAAAATGGAAGAGAATGTGAAATATCTCATGGGAAAAACAACTGACCTGGAAAATAGATCCAGGAGAGACAATTTAAAAATTATGGGACTACCTGAAAGTTATGATCAAAAAAAGACCCTAGACATCATCTTCCATGAAATTATCCAGGAAAACTGCCCTGACCTTCTACAACCAGAGGGCAAAATAAGTATTGAAAGAATCCATCGATCACCGCCTGAAAGAGATCCAAAAAGAGAAACTCCTAGGAACGTTGTGGCCAAATTCCAGAACTCCCAGCTCAAAGAGAAAATATTGCAAGCAGCTAGAAAGAAACAATTCCAGTATTGTGGAAATACAATCAGAATAACTCAAGATCTAGCAGCTTCTACATTAAGGGATCAAAGGGAGTGAAATGGGATATTCCAGAAGTGAAAGGAAATAGGACTAAAACCAAGAATCACCTATCCAGCAAAAGTGAGTATAATACTTCAGGGGAAAAATGGTCTTTCAATGAAACAGAGGACTTTCAAGCATTCTTGATGAAAAGACCAGAGCTGAACCGAAAATTTGACTTTCAAACACAAGAATGAGAAGAAGCATGAATAAGTAAACAGCAAAGAGAAGTCATAAGGGACTTACCAAAAGTGAACTGTTTGCATTCCTACATGGAAAGACAATATTTGTAACTCTTAAAACTTTTCAGTATCTGGGTGGTTGGTGGGATTATACACACACACGTACACGTGTGCACACACACATACACACATGTATGCACATACCGAGACAGAGAGCACAGAGTGAATTGAATAGGATGGGACCATATCTTAAAAGAAATTAAGGTAAATGGTGAGAGAGAAATGTAGTGGGAGGAAAGAGGGTGAAATGGAATGGGGTAAATTATCTCTCATTCAAGAGGCAAGCAGGAGACTTTTTAGTGGAGGGAAAAAGGGGAGAGTTGAGAAAAAAAAAAGTTTACTCTCATCACATTCGACTAAAGGAAGGAATAAAATGCACACTCATTTTGGTATGAAAACCTATCTTACAATACAGGAACGTGGGGGAGAAGGAGATAAGCAAGGGGGGGGGATGATGGTAGGGAGGGCAATGGGAGGAGGGAGCAATTTGAAGTCCACACTCGGGGAGGGACAGGATCAAAAGACAGAATACAAACAATGGGGGGCAAGACAGGATGGAAGGAAATACAGTTTGTCTTACACAACATGACTATTATGGAAGTCATTTGCAAAACTACACAGATATGGGTTATATTGAATTGCCTGCCTTCCCAAAGGGAATGGGTGGGGAGGGAGGGATGGGGAGAATTTGGAACTCAAAGTTTAAGAAAAACTGTTTAGTATTGTTGCTGCTACTAGAAAATAAGAAATACAGGTAATGGAGAATAGAAAGTCACCTGGCCCTACAGGACAAAAGAGAAGATGGGGACAAAAGAAGGGAGGGATGATAGAAGAGAGGGCAGATTGGTGATAGGGGAAATTACTTTGCTCGGCGTATTGGGCTGGGGGGAGGGGATAAAAGGGGAGAAAATTTGGAACCCAAAATTTTGTGAAAATGAATGTAAAAATTAAATAAAAAAAGTTATTGCTTTCCATCCCATATGCTGCCCCACCCCTTCTCAGAACCACCTGTCTCCTTACCCATAATACCAGTTTGTACATCCCTCACTGTTTTGCAAGTTCATCAACCTTACATTGTTCTGTGTCCTTTATTTTAATATTTTTGATCCTATAGTTGGCTGATACAAGAATATTCTAATTTAAAAAGGAAGAAAAACTAAGAAGAAAGAATTAGAATATTCTGGCTGTTAGTATCCATGACAATTTACACTTCCACCAGTCATTCGAACTCAAGGTTATACCTCCCATTTACATTTTCTGGTCCTATTATTGTGCTACTGAACATTCCTATTATCCTGTTAACTGAGTTACACAAATTCATGTTATCTTATCTCACTTGAGTCCTCACATTCCTAAAGTAATCCACTTATTCATCTCCATCTAACTCCCAATGTCACTTTCCAAAATATAGTAATATCAAGTAGTTTTCTGCCTGGTAGTACTTCCTATGCTACTTTCTTCATCCTCCATCTTATCAGAAAAAGATGTTTCTTTCTTGAATTCTCTCTTTCACCTATTCCACCCACTGATGCCATCTTCATGAACCCACATTCTCTTCTCATACTTTATGCTGGTGAAGAAATGGGTCTTCTCCTTGCCAATGTTAACTTCTTCATTTTTATTTCCCGTTGAATCACCTCTTGTTACCTCAAGTAACAATTTTGTTGTGGTTGTTGATTCAACTTTTAGGCATGTCTGACCCTAGCCCTACATGACCCTATGTGGGCTTTTCTTGGCAGAGATTCTGGAGTGGTTTGCCGTTTTATTCTCCAACTCATTTCATAGATGAGGAAACTGAGGGAAATAGGGTAAAGCGACTTCCACAGGATTACAGAGCTATTAAGTATCTGAAGCCCAATTTCCACTCAGTTTTCTTGACTCTGGGCTTGATGATCTATCCACTTTACCACCCAGCTTCCCCCCCTCAAAAAAAAAAAACAAAACAGTAGTAGTCACTAGCATTCATACAGCATGATAATGTTTTCAAATTACTGTTTTTTTTTTAATATTAACTAATTTTATCTCCACGCTAATGCTAGGAGGTAGATGTTGTTATTGTATCCATTTTACAAAGGCAGAAACTGAAGCAGGTAAGTTTAAGTGACCCAGGGTTACATCCTAAATAAATGTCTGAAAGCAAATCTGAAGACTAGTTGTCCTGAGAATACATATAATATAAAGTCAGTCAGTACATCTGCCTGCCTCCAGGAATTTGTCCAATCGTAACTCCCCATATTTTATTTTTATTCCCTCTGTTTCCACTTCCTCTTTCTCCACCATCTTAAATAAAACCCTGATTTACTCATTTTTTGACAAAAGCATCTTCCTTAAGAAAATTCAGCTCCAGTGCAATTACATATTATTCCTGAAGCAGGTCATTATAATGCTTTAGGACCTTCAACTTCACTGGATGCCCACTGCTTCCAAAGGATGTGTTGGGTGGGATTACTGGTGTTTATATTTCAGGGAGTTGTTTGGCATGCTAACCCTTTTACCATTTCTCTCTACTTTATCTTTCCAGATGGATTTCACATTTATCCACTCGTATTGCACAATCCAGGCATACTGATTTCACATAACTTGATATCCAGGATCTCCCATCTTCAACCTACATGCATTTATGCAAAAGCCTTCCCCCACCTCCCAGGCTCAAGTGCTGTATTTCCTTCATATTTCCTCTGAGAATCCTGGATGGCCTTAAATATTGGAATTTGGTACCAGCTTCTAAAGTCAAACCCTTCCTGTTCCTCCTGGGGTTCTTGCCCCCCAATTGAATGATTTATATTTCCTTGTAATAGATCTTGCATTAACTTATTTGTGCACATGTTTCCTCCAGTGAAATATAATGTCTTTGATAGCAGGAATTCCCTGTATTTCCTTATTTATTTATGTATCATATCATCAGAGGCTAACACAATACCTGGCACACAGTGGGCACCTAATAAATACTCATTGAACTGAGTTATTTGAATGAATTCAACAGAATATACAAAAGGCATGAAATAGGAAATTGTGGCAAACAATAATGAAGCCCAAAAATACTCACAGGGTCCTGCATACAGAGCCTGAAGATTTAGAGTTCATCTAGTGTGGCATTGGGAATCTTCTGTCCCTGTAGGTCCTCAAGTGTGATCTTTCGAATCTAAAAGCCATCTTTTATTAAGGGGATTTATTCTATGAAATTTGGATTCAGTGAATGGGTTACATATGAGGACGAAGATGCTTACATGTGAACTGGAGGCCACAGGTTCCCCACCCCTAATTCTAGTCTAATCCCTTCATTTTGCAAATTAGGTAACTGATGCACAGACAGGTTAAAAATTTGTTTGACGTCTAATGGCAGAACCAGGGTTTGAACACCAGTACTCTAGTTCTAAATTCTTTACTCCTTAAGGAAGTTTTGCACTGTGAAAAGGTTAGCAGGTTCTGAGTTGGGAGAACTTGACTGTAGCTGTGCCACAGCCACTAACTTATTCTCACACTTTAGGCAAGCCCCTTTCTCACATTTTGATAGCCTTTGTTACTTCAGCAGTAAAATTGATAGTTAATAACTTCTTTTCTGAATCAGCCCTGTAGTCTATTATCTTTCAGGTGGTTTGTTTGTACGTTCTCAGAGAGCAGCCTGGTGCGACAATGGATAAAGTAATCAATATAAAGTCTAAGACAGCTGAAGTTAAACCTGTCCCAAATATTAATGATCTGTATGAGCTTTCAATGCACCCAATTTATCTCTAAAAATCAACAATATTTGGATGTTAATGAACTTTATCTCACAAAGGTGGTGGTAAAGATTGTTTTTTTAAAATGTAAATTATTTTGCCAAGCCTGGATTGCTAAACAATTACTATCTAAATACTTACCGTGGCAAACAAGAAAATGATGTGTCTCAAATACACCCATTTTGAAGACAAGGACATTTTGTTACTTTTATGTGGAATGAATATTGTAGATCTGAGCATGGTCTGACACGAGAGTTCTGATGTTCAAAATTTCCCTGGTGACAAGAACCCAAGCAGGAGAAGTGTCCTAGCATCTTCACAAAATGTCTTCAATTACAAGCCTAATATAGAGAGGAAATAAGAGAAAAATAATAGAAGAAAATTTTCCTACTCTCTGAAGGTAACTACTCAAAGTTTGAGAAAGCCTTTGAATACATTGGAAATAGACTCCAACTTATCTCCTCCTACTTTATTGTAATAGGTGGGTGAATTTTGACAGTAATTAGCTCAGGGTGGCTTCTAACCAAATGAAGTGACAATGCACAGATAACAAAGTCTTCCTTTCACTTATCCTTTGAACTAAAGAGAAAAAGGAACATTTTTTTCTTCCTCATTTGAATCGTTGCAGTGTAAGCTCTCAAAGACTCATGCCCATTTGGCTTTTGTGGACCAAGGCAACAGAATGCTTCCCCTTTTACCTGGAAACCAGGAGATAATTTGTTCTGTTGTCTTCCAACATTTGATTCTGTGACAAACAATTTTTAAAAATTTAAAGAAAGTTGATGTTTTCTCAAAATTCCAGCATTTCTTTGAGGACAATTTTTGAAATTATTTTTTAATATATAAACCATCAATTTTAGCTATCTACAAATACCACATTTTATTTTGAATTTGTATGTAACTTGAATTGCAAATCTGAGTAAGATATGACGGTGGAAATGTAATACAGGAAATCTACCTGGGTCTTTAAGAATGAGTGAAAAATTCCAAAGGGGTAAGAGTGACAGAGCACTTTCACTTACCCATATTCAATTCAAAGTCTTATTCAGGGAAGAGGGAACAGATCTCACTGGAGAAACTCCTCTCCAGTTCACTATATTTCAATATCAGAGCAATTCATCAATATTGCTTATCTTCACCCATCACTTTGGCATGGTTTTATCTAAGCAAAGTCAAAAGGTGAGAGGAATGTGTCCAGGCAGACAAAAGAATAATGGGCATCCTCTTGATTACACTTTAGTTTCATTGACATTAATCCAAATGGAGTCATAATATGCTTTTCATATCAAGAAAATTGAGAATGGACCATTCAAGACATGGGAGTATAGGTCCTCTTCAGGGGAAATCACTCCTCTGAGAATGAGTGCACCACTTCAAGTAGTAAAATTCAGAAAATATAATTAGTTCTCTAGTGTATAGAGATACAATCCTGATTTCTGAGAAGTATTCAGCTGTTTCCATCAAAACTTTTCTATGGCGCATAGAACACAAAGCTCAGGAGAATCAAGAAGGGAAGGACATGAGTTTCGCTAGGCACCAAGCTGTCATAGCCAACAGGCAGGAAAAAGAAATACATTCAGGAAGCAGACAAGTCAGGAAGGGTCAGCAAACTGTGGCCTCCAATAACACAACTAGATTTCATTGGAATCTTTGAAAAGAAGTGTCCCTCTTCATACTTTCACATAATCATCAACTAAAGAAACTGGGGCAATGTCAAGTGGAAGATTAAAGAATGGACCAGTTTCCTTTACTGAGCCCACTATATATCTCAAAGTCATTTTCATAATTCAGTCAATGAAATTTCAGAGAGATTCTTTTCTCCTCTTGATAGTAGACTTGAAACAAGTGAACATAATGTATAGATCCGAACTAAATCAAATGCCCCCTCACTCTGGCATCTCAGCTTGGGTTGTAAGGAAAATGAAGGATCATTACTCATTCTAACATGAATCTCTAAAATTGGTTTCTCTCACTTCTTTCCAATTTATTTATTTATTTATTTTCAATTTTCAAAAATCAGTTCCATAAGTTTTAAATTTTCTTGCCTTCCCTCCACCCTCCACCCTTCTTTCCCGAGAAAGCATGCAAACTTAGATGGGCTCTGCAATACATTCTTTATTTAAATTAATTTATGTGTTTTCGGTTTTCAACAACCACTTGCATAAGTCTTAAATTACCTCCCTCCCTTTCTGCTCCCTCCCCTGACAAAAGATAATTTACAATGTTACAGTGTTCTTCACAAACATTCCTTTTTAAAATCTGATAATTTTTTTTGTTTTCCCTTTTCAGCGATCACTTCCATAAGTCTCAAATTTTCTCCCCATCTCTGTTCCTCCTTCCCTTTCCCCTCCTTCCTGAAGATGGCATGTAATTTTTCATGGGTTCTACACATACATTCAGATTGAACATCTTTCCACCTTGGTCATATTGCATAGAAGAATTAAAATGAATGAGAGAAATAATAAGAAAAAGGAAACCAAACCAAAACAAGACACAAGACAAAATACTTCATTCTGATTCCACAGTTCTTTGTCTGAATGTGAATAGCATTGTGCCTCAAGAGACACAGGTTTAGGTTCTTGCATTGCTGTGAAGAGCTTAATCTGTCAGAAACAATCCTTGTACACTGTGGCTGTTACTGTGTATAAAGTTCTCCTGTTTCTGTTCCTTTCACTCAGCATCAGTTCATATAAATCCTTCGAGGCCTCTCTGATGTCTTCCTGTTCATCATTTCTTACAGGACAATAGTATTCCATTACATTCATATTCCACAATTGATGGGCATTCCCTAGATTTCCAGTTCTTGGTCACCACAAAAAGAGATGCTGCAAAAACTTTTGTACGTGTGGGAAATTTTCCCATTTTTGTGATCTCTTTGGGATACAGCCCTAGAAGTAACATTTTTGGGTCAAAGGTTATGGACATTTTTGTAGCCCTTTGGTCATAGTTCCAAATTAATTTCCAGAATAATTGGATAAGCTCATATTTCCCCCAACAATATATTAGTGTTCTAACTCTCCCACATCTTCTCCAATGTTTATTATCTTCCTATTTTGTTACGTTCATCAGTGTAATAGGTATGTTGTGGTACTTCAAAATTCTTTTAATTTGCATCTCTCTAATTAATTGTGAGTTAGAGCATTTTTATATGACTAAAAATAGTTTTAATTTCTTTCTCTGAAAACTTCCTGTTCAAATCCTTTGACCATTAATCAACTGGAGAGTGACTTGTGTTCTCATAAATTTGACACATTTCTCTATATATTTTTAGAAATGAAAATTTTGTCACATTTACTAGCTACAAAAGTTCTTTCTAAGTTTTCTGCTTCCCTCCTAATCTTGGTGGGATTGGCTTTGTTCAAAAACTTTTCAATTTAATGAAATCAAAATTATTCCTTTTGCATTTCATAATGATCTCTATGTCTTGTTTGGTCAAAAATTCCTCCATTCTCCATAAATCTTACAAATAAACTATTTCTTTCCCCCTTAATTTGTTTATATTATCAAATCTTATACCTAGATCATGTACCCATTTAGACTTTATTCTGCTATATATTGTCATTCATTAGTCTGTGCCCAGTTTCTGCCACACACTTTTGCATTTTTCCCAGCAGTTTTTGTCAAACATTGAGTTTTTATCCCAGAAGTTGGGATCCTTGGTTTATCAAACAGTAGATTATTATAGTCATTGACTACTGTGTCTTGTGTTCCTAATGTATTCCACTTGTCTACTCCTCTGCTTCTTAACCCCTATAAAGTGGGTTTGATGATTGCACCTTTGTAATAGAATTTGAGAACTTGTATGGCTAGGCCTGATTCTCTACCATTTCTGTGCATTAATTCACTTCATATTATGGCCCTGTTACACTTCCAGATGAATTTTCTTATTGTATTTTCGAGTTCTATGAAATAGTTTTTAGTAGTTTGATTGGTATGTCACTGCACAAGTAAGTTAATTAAGATACAATTGTCAGTTATGTTATATTAGTTGGGTCTACCCATGAGCAATCGATGTTTTTCCAGTTCTTTAGATGTGGATTTATTTGTGCGAAAAGTGTTTTGTAATTGTTTTCATATTATCCCTGGGTTTGGTTTGGCGGGTGGACAGTCAAATATTTTACATTGTCTACAATAACTTTAAATGGGGTTTTGTTTTCTAATATCTTGCTGTTGGGTTTTATTAGTAATATATCAAAATGCAGACAATATTGTCTTTCCATGTAGGAATGTAAACAGTTCACTTTTGGTAAGTCCCTTATGACTTCTCTTTGCTGTTAACCTTTTCATGCTTCTTTTCATTCTTGTGTTTGAAAGTCAAATTTTCTTTTCAGCTCTGGTCTTTTCATCAAGAATGCTTGAAAGTCCTCTGTTTCATTGAAATACCATTTTTCCCCTGAAGTATTATACTCATCTTTGCTGGATAGGTGATTCTTGGTTTTAGTCCTATTTCCTTTGACTTCTGAAATATCCCATTCCACTCCCTTCGATCCCTTAATGTAGAAGCTGCTAGCTCTTGGGTTATCCTGATTGTATTTCCACAATACTGGAATTGTTTCTTTCTAGCTGCTTAAAAGATTTTCTCCTTGACCTGGGAATTCTGGAATTTGGCCACAATGTTCCTAGGAGTTTCTCTTTTTGGGTCTCTTTCAGGAGGTGATCAGTGGATACCTTGAATACTTATTTTGCCCTCTTGTTGTAGAATCTCAGGGCAGTTTTCCTTGATAATTTCATGAAAGATGGTGTCTATGCTCTTTTTTTGATCATGGCTTTCAGGTAGTCCCATAATTTTTAAACTGTCTTTCCTGGATCTATTTTCCAGGTCAGTTGTTTTTTCCAATGACATATTTCACATTCTCTTCCATTTTTCATTCTTTTTGTTTTGTTTTGTGATTTCTTGGTTTCTCAGAAAATCATTAGCCCCCATGTGTTCCATTCTAAATTTGAAAGAACTGTTTTCTTCAGTTAGCTTTTGAACCTCTTTTTCATTTAGCTAGTTCTGCTTTTTAAAGCATGCTTCTCCTCATTGGCCTTTTGAACCTCTTTTGCCAATTGAGTCATCCTATTTTTCAAGGTGTTATTTTCTTCAGCATGTTTTTGGGTCTCCTTTAGCATGGTGTTGGCCTGCTTTACATGCTTTTCTTGCATCTCTCTCATTTCTCTTCCCAGTTTTTCCTCCACCTGTCTGACTTAATTTTCAAAATACTTTTTGAGCTCTTCCATGGCCTGAGCCCATTGAATATTTATTTCAGATGTATGGAATACAGAAGCCTTGAATTCTATGTCTTTCCCTGATGGTAAGCATTGTTCTTCCTCATCTGAAAGGAAGGGAGGAAACATCTGTTCACCAAGAGAGCAACCTTCTATGGTTTTATTTTTTTCCCTTTTCTTGGCATTTTCCCAGCCACTTACTTGACTTCTGAGATTCTTTTCCACACCCACCTGGCCTCCATATCCGTCCAGCTAGTGCTTGGGGTCTGAGATTCAAATACTGCTCCCCAGACTCAGGGCTTTCAGTGGGGGCAGGGCTGCTATTCAGTGTAAGATTAAGTTCAGGTGCTCAGCTGAGGGCAGGGCCAACACACAGGCCTCAGTTCCCTCAGGGGGTTTATGTGGAGACCTTCAATAATGGATCCGAGCTCCTTCCTGCTTTGGGAACTCCTGTCCTCTGCTGCCTCTGGTGCTGACTCCCGAGGGGGCTCAAGTTATGGAGACACTCCGCTTCCCTCTCGGCAAGAAGAAAAGGCCCTCTCACTGACCTTTACGCCTGTGGGTAGAGGGCCCTTCGAGGGTACTGGAGATTCTGTCCCTTAAGACTGCTCGGATCTGCTGCTTTTGGTGATACATGGCCAAAGCAGGGCTGGGCTCTGCTCTGGGTCTGGTGCACGATGAACCTTTGGTGTCAATTTTTCAGGTCTCTCTGAAACAGAAATCTCCTCCACTCCATTGATGTGTGGCTTTCACTGCTCCAGAATTTGTTGGAAGTTCTTTTTTACAGCTATTTTATGGGCTGTGTGTTAGGAGCTAGCATATGTGTGTCTTTCTACTCAGCCATCTTGGCTCCTCCCCCAATGCAGACTATTTTTGTAGGTTTTTTGTATCCTGCTAGTTTGCAAAAGTTGTTTTTATTTCAAGTAGTTTTTTAATATTTATTTATTTTTGGTTTAAACATTCATTTCCACAAACATTTCCACAACACTTTCTCCCCATCTCTCCCCACCACCGTGCATTCTGATTACCCTTTCCTACAGTTTGACCTGCCTCTTATCACACCCCTCCCCTCCCTTATCTCCATCCTCTCTCTTGTCTTGCAGGACAAGATGGATTTCTATACCCGATTACGTGTATTTCTTATTTCTCAGTTGCACGAAAAACAATTCTCAACATTCGTTCCTAATACTTTGAGTTACAACTTCTCTCCCTTCCTCCCTCCACATCCATCCCCATTGAAAAAGCAAGTAATTCAATATAGGCTTTATATGTGTAGTTTTGCAAAATATTTCCTTAATAATCATGTTCTCTAAGACTAATTACATTTCCCTCCATCCTATCCTACCCCCGTTTATTCAATTCCCTCTTTTGTCCTTGTCCCTCCTCAAAAGTGTTTACTTCTAATTATTCCCTACTCCCATTTGCCCTATCTTTGATCATTCCCCCACCCCACTTATTCTATTCTCCCCTAATTTCATGTAGTGTAACATATATTTTCTGTTTTTTAAAAAATTATTTATTTATTTAAATTTTTACATTCATTTTCATAAAATTTTGGGTTCCAAATTTTCTCCCCTTTTATCCCCCCCACCCCAATACACCAAGCATTCTAATTTTCCCTATCACCAGTCTTCCCTCTCTTCTATCATCCCTCCCTTCTCTTGTCCCCATCTTCTCTTTTGTCCTGTAGGACCAGATGACTTTATATTCCCCATTAACTGTATTTCTTATTTACTAGTAGCAACAACAATACTCAACAGTTGTTCCTAAAACTTTGAGTTCCAAATTCTCCCAATTCTTCCCTCCCCACCCATTCCCTTTGGGAAGGCAAGCAATTCAATATAGGCCATATCTGCGTAGTTTTGCAAATGACTTCGATGACAGTCGTGTTGTATAAGACTAACTGTATTTCCCTCCATCCTATTCTGCCTCCCATTGTTTCTATTCTGTCTTTTGATCCTGTCCCTGCCCAAGAGTGATGACGTCAAATTGCTCCCTTCTTCCATTGCCCTCCCTTCCAACATCCCTCCCTCCTTGCTTATCTCCTTCTTCCCCATTTTTCTGTACTGTAAGATAGGTTTTCATACCAAAATGAGTGTGCATTTTACTCTTTCCTTTAGTCGAATGTGATGAGGGTAAACTTCATGTTTTTATCTCAGCTCTCCTCTTTTTCCCTCCACTGAAAAGTTTCCTGCTTGCCCCTTGAATGAGATATAATTAACCCGATTCCATTTTACCCTCTCTCCTCCCACTACATTTCTCTCTCACCATTTACCTTAATTTCTTTTAAGATATGGTCCAATCCTACTCAATTCACTCTGTGCTCTCTGTCTCTGTGTGTGCATGCTTGTGTGTATGTGTGTGTGCGTGCACTCATGTATATGTGTGTGTGTATGTGTGTGTGTGTGTGCCCTCTGGTTCTAGAATGTCAGGGCAGTTTTCCTTGATAATTTCACGGATGATGATGTCTAGGCTCTTTTTTTGATCATGACTTTCAGGTAGTCCCATAATTTTTAAATTGTCTCTCCTGGATGTATTTTCCAGGCCAGTTGTTTTTCCCATGAGATATTTCACATTCTCTTCCATTTTTTCGTTCTTTTGGTTTTGTTTTATGATTTTTTGGTTTCTCAGAAAGTCATTAGCCTCCATCTGTTCCATTCTAATCTTGAGAGAACTATTTCCTTCAGTGAGCTTTTGAACCTCTTTTTCCATTTGGCTAATTATGCTTTTGAAAGCATTCTTCTCCTCATTGGCTTTTTGAATCTCGTTTGCCAATTGAGTTAGCCTATTTTTCAAGGTGTTATTTTCTTCAGCATTTTTTTGGGTCTCCTTTACCAAGGTATTGACCCGTTTTTCATGCTTTTCTTCCACCTCTCTCATTTCTCTTTCCAGTTTTTCCTCCACCTGTCTAACTTGATTTTCAAAATCCTTTTTGAGCTCTTCCATGGCCTGAGGCCACCGGACATGCATCTCACATGTCTGGGATAGAGAGGCCCCAACCTGCATGTCTTTCTCTGGTGGCAGGCATTGTACTTTGTCATCAGAAATGACGGAGGGAAGGAACATCTCTTCCCCAATAAAGTAGCTCTCTATGGTCTTATTCTGTTTCTTTTTTCTGGGCATTTTCCCAGCCAGTTACCTGACTTCTGAGATTACTCTCCACCCCTGCCTACATCTGCCCAACTAGTGCTTGGGGTCTGAGATTCAAATGCTGCTTCCCAGTCTCAGGGCTATCCGCAGCTAGAACGGATGCTATTCAATGTGAGCTTAAGTTCTGGTGCTCGGGTGGGGGCAGGGCCGCCTCCCAGGCTCAGTTCCCTCAGGGGTTTTATGCAGAGACCTTCAGTGATGGAGCTGATTGGGGTAAGGCCACCTCCCAGGCTCAGTTCCCTCAGGGGGTTTATGCAAAACCTGAACTTCTTCCTGCTGCTCTGGGAGTCCCAGGGGCTGCCACCGCTGCTGCCTCTGCTGATGCCTCTGCCGCTCCCTCTGCTGCTGCCTCCTGAGGAGGCCCCCGCCACAGAGACTCCCTACTCCCCTCTCGGCCAGCCCAGATGTCTCTCTCACTGACCTGTAGCGTCTGTGGGCGGAGGGACCTTCACGGCCGCCGGAGATTCCGTCGCTGAAGCCTGCTCGGATCTGCTCCTCTGGGGCCGCGGCCAGGGCAGCGCTGGGGTGGGCTCCGCTTTACGGAGCGCGACGGACCCCTGGGGGCCGCTCTCCAGTGCTCTCTGGAACGGAAATCTCTTCCACTGTGTTTCTGTGCGCCTTGAAGTGATCCAGAATTTGTGGGAAGCTGTTCTTACAGGATACTTATGGGCTGTGAATTCGGAGCTACCATATGTGAGTCTTTCTGCTCCACCATCTTGGCTCCTCCCCCTGTAACATATATTTTCATAAAAAATTGAATGTGCGTGTTATTCCCTCCTTAAGCCAAGTGTTATGAGAATAAACTGCACTTTTTCTGCTCACCTATTCCCTTTTCCCCTCCATTGAAAAAAGATTTTTTCTTGCCTCTTTTATGAGAGATAATTTACACCATTTCATTGGTATATACTCCTCTCTCACCCCTTAATTTTATTTTTTGGGTATCGTTTCTTCCTATTCAACTTACCCAGTGCCCTCTGTGTATATATGTGTGTGTGTGTGTGTGTGTGTGTGTGTGTGTGTGTGTGTGTGTGTGTAACATAAATGTATGTATGTATAATTCCTCCAACTAGCGAAATACTAAGAAAAGTTTCAAGAGTTACAAACACTATCTTTCCATACAGGAATATAAAAAGTTCAGTTTTAGTAGGTCCTTTATGATTTCTCTTCCTGGTTTGCTTTTTCATGTTTCTCTTGATTCTTGTGTTTGATAGTCAGATTTTCTATTCATCCCTGATCTTTCCATCAAGAATCCTTAAAAGTCCTCGTTTTACTGAATGACATTTTTATCCCCTGAAATATTATACTCATTGTTGCTCTGTAGGTGAGTCATGGCTTTAATTCTAGTTCCTTTCACTTCTGCAACATCATATTCAAAGCCCTTTGATCCCTTTATAGAGAAGATGCTAGATCTTCTGCTTGGTTGTGGTTCCACAACACTAGAATTGTTTCTTTCTAACCGCTTGCAAGATTTTCTCCTGGACCTGGGAAATCCGAAATTTGGCTACAATATTCCTAGGAGTTTCTCTTTTTGGGTCTTTCAGAGGAGGTGACTGGTGGATTCTTTCAATATTTATTTCATCCTCTGCTTCTAGAATATCAGGGCAGTTTTCCTTGATAATTTAATGAAAGATAATGTGTAGGCTCTTTTCTTGATCATGGTTTTCAGGTAGTCCCATAATTTTTAAATTTTCTCTCCTGGATCTATTTTTCAGGTTGGCTGTTTTGTCAACGAGATATTTCGCATTACCTTCTATTTTTTCATTCTTTTGGTTTCCTTTTTTAATTTCTTGCTTTCTCATTCATTGCCTTCCATCTGCTCCATTCTAATTTTTAAAGAACTATTTTCTTCAGTCAGCTTTTGATCCTCCTTTGTCATTTGGTTAATTCTGCTTTTTAAAGCCTTCTTATCCTCATTGGCTTTTCGGACCCTTTTGCCAATTGAGTTAGCCTATTTTTAAATATGTTATTCTCTTCAGCATTCTTTTGAGTTTCCTTTAGCAAGATGTTGTCTCGCTTTCCATGATTTTCTTGCATCACTCATTTCTATTCTCATTTTTTCCTCTACCTCTCTTATTTGATTTTCAAAATCTTTTTTCAGCTCTTCCATGCCCTGAGACCATTGCATATTTATTTTGCAGGTTTTGGTTGCAGAAGCCTTGCTTTTGATGTCTTCCTGCTATGGTATCTTTTGTCCTTTCTCATCCGAAAGGATGGAGGAAAATACCTGTCCCCAAGAAAGTTACCTTCTATAGTAATTTTTCCTTTTTTTGAGCATTTTCCCAGTCTGCTACTTGACTTTTGAGTCCTTTGTCAAGTGGAGGATGTACTCTCGGGACGTGTAAGGTCTCAGCTCCTCCAAGGTGGCACAGTTATGGGACAGAAGTGCACTCTTCTCCTGGATTCCACTCTGGTCTGGCAGGAACCACAAATTTTTCTGCCCAGGAACTGCAAGTAGGGTTCAGTCCCCACAACTACCTCCAACTGCACCACGCCAGTGCTCCTCCTCACCCCAGGGTCTCCACTTAGGGCTGGGATTCCAATCAGCCATACAATTCCCCCAGCGTCTTTAGGCCCAGGGCTCCAAAAATGGATGCTGCAGCTTTAATAGCTCCTGTTGGAGGGGCCATCCCATATTCTCCTCTCAGTCAGGTGAAAGAGCTTTCTCACTCACCTTTGAAGCCGCCTTTGAGTTTCTGAGTTAAGCAATCTGGAAACTGCTGCTGCTCCTGGGGATTCTGCTCTGTCTGGCCTGCTCCAGTCTTGTCCCTGCCAGACTTCGTGGTCAAGGCCAGGCTGTGCTCTGCTCTGAGCTCAGTGAGATAGGACTTTCCTGTGGGCCTTCCAGCCTGTCTTGGGATGGAAATATCTTTCATTCTGTTGTTTTGTGGCTTCTTCTGCTGTAGAATTTGTTTAGCGTCATTGTTTACAGGTATTTTATAGGCAATGGAGGGGGAACTTCTATAGTTCTGTCCTGCTCTGCTAAGTAATGTCTTTTTAGCTGATTCTCTAGGTATATCTTCACATTTTCACCATAAATTATTTTGTTCTTTGCCTATTCTAATTCCTTTTATTTCTTTTGCTTATCTTTTTGCTGAAGCTAACATTTCTAGTACCATTTTGAATAACAGTGGTGACAATATATATCCTTGTTTCACACCTGATCTTGTTGGAAAAGCATCTTTCTTAAGTCCATTACTTTTAACGCTTGCTTGTGGTTTTAGTTAGATGCTTCTTTATTATTTTGAAGAAGGCTCCATTTATTCCTCTTCTTACCAGAGTTTTCAAAAGGAATGGGTTTGTATTTTGTAAAAAGATTTTTCTCCATGTATTCAGATAATCATATGCTTTTTGTTAGTTGTATTGTTGAAATAATCAATATTACTGATACTTTTCCTAATAAGAACCAGCTCTGAATCCCTGATATAAATATTATATGATCAAAGTGTATTATTCTCATGATAGATTGCTATAATATTTTTGTTAATATTTAAAATGTTTGCCTTTATATTCGTTAGGGAAATTGATCTATATTTCTCTTTCTCGGTTTTGGCTCTTCCTATTTCAGTTATCAGAGCCATATTTGTATCATTAAAAAGAATTGGTGGGACTCTCTATTCACCTATTTTTCCAAATAGTTTATGTAGTATTGGAATTAACTGGTCTTTTAATATTTTTATGGAATTCGATTGTAAATTCGTCTGACCCTAAAAGTTGATTTTTTTTCCCAAGGGAGTTCATTAGTGGCTCCTTCATTTTATTTTTCTGAGATGATGTTATTAAGTATTTTACTTCCTTTTCTGTCAATCTGGGCAGTTTATATTTTTGTAAATGTTGATCCATTTCAAGAAGATTATCAAATTTGTGAGTATACAATTAGGCAAAATAATTTGTAATTATTGTTTTACTTTCCTCTTCATTGGAAGTGACTGTACCCTTTCAATTTCTGATACTGGCAATATTTGTTTCCTCTTTCTTATTTTTAAATAAGATTGACCAATGGTTTATCAATTGCATTGGGTTTTTTTTCCCATCGCATTGGCTCTTTGTTTTAATTATTAGTTCAATAGTTTTCTTAATTTCAGTTTTAGTTATCTCTCCTTCGGTTTACAGTATTTTTAATGTCATGTTTAATTGGGGATTTTCGATTTTTCTTTTTTTTCTATGTTTTTCTTTTCAATGCCCAATTCATTGGTCTCCTTGTTCTCTATTTTATTTATATAAACATTCAGGAACATGAAACTTCCCTTAAGAATTGATTTGCTGCATCCCATAAATTTTGGTAGATTGTCTCATTATCATTCTCTTGAATGAAATTATTGACAAACTAATCCTTTAGGATTAGATTATTTTATTTCCAATTAATTTGGGCCCTTTATTACATGTAATTTTTATCACACCATGATTTGGTGTAATTTAGTATATGTGGCTTTCTACACTGAATTGTGAGGTTTTTATGTCCTATACATGAGTAATTTGTGTGTGTGTGTGTGTGTGATGTGCCATTGAGCAAAAGGTGTATTTCTTCCTATCCCTGTTCCGTTTTCTTCAGAGATCTATTGTATCTACCATTTCCAAAATTCTATTAACCTACTTAACTTTTGCTTCTTTATTTTGAGATTAGATTTATCAAGTTCAGAAAGGGGAAGTCAAGGTTCCCCACTAGTATAGTTTTGCTGCCTATTTTTCCTGTAATCACATTAACTTCTCCTGTAAGTATATGGATGATATACCAATCGGTGTATATATATTTAGTAAAAATGTTATTTAATTTTTGATTTTGCCCTTTAGGAGGATATAGTTTCCTTCGTTATATCTTTTGATTAGGTCTGTATTTGCTTTTGCTTTGTCTGAGATTGGGGTAGCTATTCATGGTGTTTTGTTTTGTTTTGTTTTTTTTAACTTCAGCTGAAGCATAATATATTCTGCTCCAGCCTTTTGCATTTACTCTTTGTTTATCCATATGTTTCACGTGTTTCTTGTAGACAACATATTGTAAGATTATGGCTTTCAATCCGTTCTGCCATTCGCCTCTGTTTTATGGGAGAGTTGTTCCCATTCATTTTTACAGTTATGATTACTATGTGTCTTTTTCTCTCCATCCTGTTTCCTCCCCTATTTATACTTTTATTTCTCCCTTCTCTTTACCCCCTTTAAGAGTTTTGATTTTGCCCAATGCCTCCCTCAGTCTTCACACCCTTTTGTCAGTTCCCCATCCCTTTTCCTCTATTCCTTCTTCCCTCCTTTCTCGCTACCCCAAGCCTTTTTTTCCCTCTTTTTCCTGCTACTGCCTGTAGGATAAATTAGATTTCTATACTTAACAGTTTGTTGTTTCCTCCTTGAACCAAATCCACTGAGAATAAACTCAAACAATGCTCATCTTTCTAGTTTCTTTCCCTCTATGATACTATTTTTGTGTCTTCTCCTATGACCCTTTTCTTCTTTCTCCTTTCCACTTCTCCCATTACAACCCTTTCACTCCATTTAATTACTTTTTTATCTTCACATGTTAATTTATACTCAATCCTTCTATCTATGTATATCCCTTTTAAATATAATAATTATAAAATTCTTAAGATTAACAATTATCATCCATTACCCTTTATAGGGATGTAAACAGTCTGCCCATATTGAATAAGAACTTTTTCCCCGTTTCCCTTTTATGCCTCTCTTGAGACTTGTTTATAAAGATCGAATTTTCTACTGAACTTTGACCTTTTCATCAGGAAGGTCTGGAACTCCCTTATTTCATTGAATGTCCATCTCCTTGCCTGAAATATTGCACTCAGTTTTGCTGGGTAATTAATCCTTAGTTGTAGGGCTGGCACATTTGCCTTATGGAGCATCATTTTCCAATCCCTCCAATCTTTTAATGTAGATGCTACAAGGTCCTCAGCATTTAGAACAGTGTCTTGGACATAGTAGTCTATTAAAGCTATAAACTTATTTTTATATATTGATGATGTTGTAAGACGTAGTCTGCAACTTATATTTTTAGAGAGATTCCTTGAAAATTTAAATGATTTTCCTAGATTCATACGACATGTATAAAGAGTGAGAAATTGGACCTGGGGCTTCCTGTATCCAAGGTCAGCTCTCTGTTTACCATGTCATAAATGCATCTCTTTTCTGTTTATTATAAGTTCTTTGGTACCACAGAAGTGTTACTGAAATGCGATTATAAACATAGACCTTTTTCATCTGTCTTCTGAATTCTTTTTATGAACAATTTAGTGAATCGAGATATAATTTCAAATTGTGTTTCATTTTGATTGAATCAATTCAGAGTTCTAAAAGCAGTGCACCAATTCATGTCTCATACAATATGCACTTCAACACTTGTCAATTTCATTTTTTACTGTATTTTGCAGTCTTACGAATATATAACAAATTATTTATTTAAAATTATAAAACATTTTTTTCGTGGGATGTTTATAGCTTGCATTACTTCTTTTGAAAACTGTGTAGACTTGTAATTTTACTACATTTCAACTGGAAAATAAAATTTACTCTTATATATTTCCACAAATAAACAATCATCTCCTTATGTATTTGTGTGATTATTCCACAATCAGAAATGTTTGTTGAAGATATTTTCCTTACTAATGGATGCTTTTATAATTAAAATGGCATGGTTTTGTTTTTGCAAAATGTTTTCAATAACATTGTCCATTCAATTTTTTATTATTATCTGTGAGCAATTTATACTTAAGAAATGTGCTTCACTCAGGAAACATACTTCCTTCCTTTTCTTTTAAAGAAGTTGGGGACAGGATAAGCAGAGCCAAGATGGCGGAGTAAAAGCTGGGATTCACCTGAACTCTGCCATAAACTCATTCAAGTAACTCAAAAAGCAAATGTGAACAAATTTGAGAGTGTCACAACCCACTAGGAGATAGTGTGGCAAATTTCCAGCCCAGCACAGCCCTTAAAGTCTGATGGGAAAAATCTATTACATGGGGCTGGGAGAGCACAGGGAACATGAGTATACCAGGGAAGACTAAGTCAAAACAATAGGGGAGTGGGAATGGCTCTGCGTGGACAGAATCAGAAGCAGCAGTGTCGATTCACAAACCTATGAGCACTGGAAAGGACTCCAGTGGAACTGAGCGAGAAAGAAGCTCAGAGCCCATATCAGCATCTGCAGTCACTACTGGGGTGGTCAGGCCACAGACTAAATGTTTGAAAGATACCTTCTTGAACTTCCAGGAGCCAAGATGGTGGAGTAAATTGCAAGTACTCTCATCCTTCCCTTGTTAACCTTAAGAAATGAAGAGCATATTGCCCCAGGAAAAATCCTGAAATAACTGAGCCTGCAGAAGAGGAACAACAGTCTTTCTGCTCAGGAGGTTAGAGAGATAGACAGAAAGGGTTCCTCTTGCTGTGGCTGAAGGGAATCAGTGCAGGATCAGAAACATCACAGCAACCCCAATCTCAGTGCACCAACAGAAGAGCCTGAACCCCAGGGAAGTGAGGCTGGCAAGTGTCAGTACTAGGAAATTAGGCATGCCTCAGTATAGCTAGGGGAATTGGGCAGACACTAGCGCAGATGGGTTCATCAGACACTGAACTTGCCGGTGTCCTAGCACAGACCTAGAGGGGGAGGAGACCTTCCATGGCCACACCACCACTAACCCACCCCTCACACAAGGAACTTCAGTGTAACCCCCGAGAAATTCAGAAAGACTTCACCTGGATTTAACCTTGGCACACACCAATCAATTAAGCACTAGGTATTCTGTAGCATTATATAGTTTATAGCTGAAAGAACCAAGGATGTATAACACAAAGCCAGAAACCAGGCTCTAAACTCCCAGCATTAGAAAGGTAGGACAGAGCCCCCTGAGCCACAGAAGCAGAGATACATTTTAAAAGCCATAAAAAAGGCAATTACCATGAGCATGAAGCAAACCAGAAAAGAAAAGACCATAGAATCTTACTGTAAGGACGGTGAAGATCAAAATATCAATTCAGAAGAGGACAGCACTGACAATATATACACACAACTGAAACCTCAAAAGGGAATATGAAATGGTCTCAAGGTAAAAACATTCTCAGAAGAGTTCAAAAAGGATTTAGAAAGCCAAATTAGAGAAGTAGAAGAAAAGGTGTCCCATGATTTTAAAAATACAACTGACAAAATGAAAAAGAAAAAAATTCACTGAAGAGAACAGTTCCTTAAAAAATAAAATTGGCCAAATGCATAAGGAGGTATAAATCTTAACTGGAAAAATTAGACAAATGGAAAACAAAGTACAAAAGCTAACTGAAGAAAACAATTCACTGAAACTAGAACTGGGCAGGCAGAAGCTTATAACTCTATGAGGCATCAAGATAAAAAATAATCGAAAGAATGGAAAAAAAGGAGAAAATGTAAACCATCTCATTGGACCAGCAACAGATGTGAAAAATAGATACAGGAGAAAAAAGTCTTAGAATAATTTGTCTAACTGATAGCCATGATGAAAAAAAAATGAGCTTGGAAAAATTTTTTTGCAAGATATCATCACAGAAAACTGCCCTCCTTTAGTATAACTACAGAAAAATTATACTAATGGGGGGACCTCAACTTCTCACTCTCTGACCCTAAGCAAAAGAGGATCTTTTGCTGTTTTTTGTTTTAGTATAATCAAGTGCCCCTCATTGAATCTTGCCTTTATCAATCAAGATTCTTTACAAGGAGTAAAGTACAGAAACAAGAGTTTCTTTAACTAAAACAGTGTATTTATTTTATTGTTAATTATTTTAATGTGATTAGAGATTTTCCACACCCTTA
The DNA here is from genome assembly GCA_023548195.1 of Bettongia penicillata ogilbyi. Classification (NCBI taxonomy): domain Eukaryota; kingdom Metazoa; phylum Chordata; class Mammalia; order Diprotodontia; family Potoroidae; genus Bettongia; species Bettongia penicillata. The sequence goes on along the minus strand of JAJHZJ010000479.1, from coordinate 133,605 downwards.
ATGGGACTCTCCATTAAGGGGAGGTTGATTAGGGAAGATTTGTCAGAAGACCCAAGCCTTTTGTTAATGAGTAACTGGTTATCAAGGGTTGCGATGCCCTCTGGCTCTAAAAAAGATGTAAATACCCAGAGTTGAGGTTTTACTTTGTGGCTTACTGACTGGAAGTGTTTGTTTCACCAGATGAGGACTCAGGGAAGCTTCCAAAGGAGCCCCCCACAGCTTTGAAAATCCAGATGTTGGTGCTTCCCTCTCTGTTAAATATAGTCAGACTGTTTGAATTCTCTGTTGAATCCAGGCAGAGGAAGCCATTTATATTGATCTTTCATTTCTCTGCATTTTCTTTGAATTTCAAAGTGCTGACTCACCGGAACAAGGTGAATGATACATGTGCTTGGTTAAAGGAATGACACATATGTCTCATTAAAATGACTGTTAAGCCCTTGAAAGTTGCTTTCCTTTTATGAATGCAGATCTAAGAACCTGTTATAGCAGCCCTAAATTCGTGTATATTGGGGTGCTTACTGATACAACATCTCTGCATTTAATAAATTTAATCTCAAAATAAGCAAAAAAGAAGGAGGTTAATAGAATTTTGGAAATGGTAGATATGATAGACCTCTGGAGAAAATGGAATGGGAATAGAAAGAAAAATACCTTTTGCTCAGTGGCACACCACACGTACACAAAATTTGATCATGTCGTAGGGCATAAAAATTAGACAACCCAGTGCAGAAAGCCAGAAATAGTCAATGCACCCTTTTCACAACGCAATAAAAAGGGAAAAGGTCCTATGACGAGAAGGCCAAATATGAAAAGAATCGACCAATCACCGCTTGAAAGACATCCCAAATTAAAAACCCCAAGAAATATTGTGGCCAAAATACAGAGCTATGAGGCGAAGGAGAAAACACTTCAAGCAGTCAGAAAGAAACAATTCAAATATCGCAGAATTATAGTCAGGATCACACAGGAACTTGAAGCTTCTACATTAAAATATCAGAAAGATTGGAATATGGTATTTCATAAAGCAAAGGAGTTTGGGACTACAGTGAAGGATCAATTTCCCAGGAAAACTCAGCATAATCTTTCAGTCAAGTAGATTGGCAAGTTCCTGTGAAACTTGGTTGTATTGCTTTTGTTTGTGCAAAATCTTTTCAATTTAATGTAATCAAAATTATCCATTTGGCACTTAAAATCTCTATCATTTGTTTGGTCAAAAATTTCTCTATTCTCCATAAATCTGACAAATAAACTTTCATTACCCTCCTAATTTGTTAATAGTGTCAATCTTTATATCTAGATCCTATGCCCATTGGGACATTTTTCTTCTATATGGTATCTATGCCCAGTTTCAGATACACTGTTATCCAGTTTTCCCAGCAGATTTGTCAAAAGGTGAGGTTTTTTTGTAAGTAAATTATAGTTTTTGTTTTCAATGTTCTACAACCACTTCCATATAGTTTAGATTTTTTCCACTCCCTCCCTGAGAGCACATAGAATCTATATAGATTCTACACATACATTCCGATTAAATACATTTTCACTTTAGTAAAGTTGCATAGAATAATTAAAACGAATGAGAGATATCATAAAATATAACGAAATATGAAAGAAAATGGTCTACTTCATTCTGCAATAAAATTCCATAGTTTTTCTCTGGATGTGGAAGGCATTTTGCCTCGAGTCCATTTGGGAACTTTTTAAGTCTTTGCATTGCAATGAAGTGCTAAGTCTACCATAAAAATTCTTCGCACAACGTGGTTGTTTCTGTGAATAAAGTTCTCCGGGTTCTGCTCTTTTCATGCAGGAACAGTTCATATAAATCTTTCCAGGACTCTCTGAAGTCTTCCTTTTCATCGTTTCTTATAGCACAATAGTACTCCATTACATTCATATACCGAAATTTATTCAACCATTTCCCAGTTGATGGGCATTCCCTTGATTTCTAGTTTTGGGCCACCACAAAGGGAGGTATTATAAATATTTTTATACATTTGGGTCCCTTTCCAGCTTTTTTGAACGCTTTGGGATACAGTCCTAGAAGCAGTATTACTGAGTCAAAGTGTATGCACATTTTTGTCTCCCTTTGGACATAGTTCAAAATTACCCTACAGAATGGTTGGATCAGCCCACAACTCCAACAACAATGAATTAGTGTCCCAACTCTCCAACATCTTCAAAATTCATCATCATCCTGTTTTGTCATGTCCATCAATCTGATAAGTGTGATGTGGTATCTGACAACTGTTTTGATTTACGTCTGTCTAATCAATAGTGATTTAGAGCATTTTATGACTAGAGATAGCTTGAGTTTCTTCCTCTGAAAAATACCTGTTCATATCCTTTGACCATTTATTGACTTGTATTCTTGTACATTTGACTCAGTTCTCTACATATTTTAGAAATGAGGCCTTTATCATAGACACAAGTTGAAAAATTCTTTCCTAGTTTTCTGTTTCCATCCTAATCTTGTTTGCATTGAATTTGTTTGTGCAAAAACTTTTCAGTTCAATGTAATTAAAATTATCCATTTTACACTTCATAATGCTTGCTATCTCCTGTTTAGGCAAAAATTTCTCCATAAATCTGACAAGTACACTATTCCTTGTTCCTCTGTTTATAGTATCAATCTTTATGCTTTGATCATGTACCCATTTGGACTTAATTCTTGTGTATAGTGTCAGGCATTGTTGTATGTTTAGTTTCTGCCACACTGTTATCTGATTTTCCCAGCAATTTTTGTCAAACAGTGAGTTTTTATCACAGAAACTGGGGTCCTTGGGTTTGTCAAACAGTAGATTGCTATATTCATTGACTACTGTGTCTTATTCCACTGCTTTACCCCTCTATATCATAGCCAGTACCATGTGATTTTAATACCTGCTGCTTTATAATACAACTTGAAATCTGGTAGATCTAGGCCACCTTCCCTAACATTTCTTTTCATTAGTTCCCTTGACATCCTGGACCTTTTGTTCTTCTAGATGAATTTTGAAATTATATTTTCTAGCTATGGAAAATAATTATCTGAAAGTTTGATTTGTGTGGCACCGAATAAGCAAATGAATTTAGGTAGAATTGTCATTTTTATTATATTAACTCGGCCACGGATTAGAAACTGATGCCTTTTCCATTTGCTTACATCTGACTTTATTTGTGTGAAAAGTATTTTGCAATTGTGTTCACGTAATCCCTGGGTTTGTTCAGGCAGACAAATTCCCAGATATTTAATAGTACCTACCATAACTTTTAAAGGTATTTCTCTTTATATGTCTTGCTATTGGGATTTTTTTTAGTAACATATAGAAATACAGATGAATTACATGGGTCTATTTTGTAACCTGCAACTTTGCCAAATTTGTTTATTACTTCAAGTAGCTTTTTGCTTGATTCTCTGGGATTCTTTAAGTATATCATCATATCATCAACGAAGAGTGATAACTTAGTTTTTTCTTTGCCTATTCTAATTCCTTCAATTTCTTTTTATTTTCTTGTTGCTAAAGTAAACATTTCTAGTACCATATTGAAAGAACTGGTGATAATGGAAATCCTTGTTTCACCTCTAATCTTACTGGAAATGCATGTAGCTTATCCCCATTACATATATTTCTTAATGATGGTTTTTGGAGGATACTGCTTTTTTTAATGGAAAGTTCCATTCATTCCTTTGTTCTCCGGTGTTTTAAATAAAAATGGGAGTTGTGCTTTCTCCAAAGCTTTTTCGGGGGGGTGCAGTCAAGATGGCAGAGTAGAAAGACTCACGTATGCTAGCTCTGAACCCACAACCCATATATTTCCTGCAAGAAGAACTCCCCACCAATTATGAAGCACTGCAAGGCGCACAGAAACACAGTGGAAAACATTTCCATTCCAGAGAGCCCTGGAGAGCCGTCCCCAGGGTCCATCGCGCCCCAGAAAGCGGAGCCCACCCCTGAGCTGCACTGGCCAGGCGGCCCGAGAGGAGCCGATCCGAGCAGGCTTCAGGGACGGAATCTCCAGAGGCCTGGAAGGTCCCTCCGCCCACAGACGCTACAGGTCAGTGAGACAGACGTCTGGGCTGACCGAGAGGACAGTGGGGTGTCTCCATAACTCAGGCCCCCTTGGGAGGCAGCAACAGAGGCAGTGGCAGAGGCAGCGGCAGTAGCCCCCGGGACCCTCGGACCAGCAGGCAGAAGTTGAGGGCCATTACCAAAGGTCTCTGCATAAAGCCTCTGAGGGAACTGAGCCTGGGAGACGGCCCTGCCTCCACCCGCCCCATTACTGAAGGTCTCTACATAAAGCCCCTGAGGGAACGGAGCCTGGGAGGTGGCCCTGCCCCCACCCAAGCACCAGAAATTAAGCTCACATTGAATAGCAGCCCCACCTGCTGCAGAAAGCCCATTTGAATCTCAGACCCCAAGCACTAGCTGGGTGGATCTAGGCAGGGGTGGACAGGAATCTCAGAAGTCAAGTAACTGGCTGGGAAAATGCCCAGAAAAGGGAAGCAAAATAAGACCATAGAGAGCTATTTTGATGGGGTGCAGATGTTCCCTCCTTTCAATTCTGATGACGAGGAACTCTTCTTACTATCAGGGAAAGATGTGGAGGTCGGGGCCTCTGTATCCCAGACATCCCAGGGGGATGTCTGGTGAGCTCAGGCCATGGAAGAGCTCAAAAAGGATTTTGAAAATCAAGTGAGACAGGTGGAGGAAAAACTGGGAAGAGAAATGAGAGAGATGAAAGAAAAGCATGAAAAATGAGTCAATACTTCGGTAAAAGAGACCCAAAAAAATGCTGAAGAAAATAACACCTTCAAAAACAGGCTAACTCAATTGGCAAAAGAGGTTCAAAAAGTCAATGAGGAGAAGAATGCTTTCAAAAACAAAATTAGCCAAATGGAAAAAGAGGTTCAAAAGCTCACTGAAGAGAATAGTTTTCCCAAAATTAGAATGGAAGAGATGGAGTCTAATAACTTTCTGAGAAACCAAGAAATCACAAAACAAAACAAAAAGAATGAAAAAATGGAAGAGAATGTGAAATATCTCATTGGAAAAACAACTGACCTGGAAAATCGATCCAGGAGAGACAATTTAAAAATCATAGGACTACCTGAAAGTCATGATCAAAAAAAGAGCCTAGACATCATCATCCATGAAATTGTCGAGGAAAACTGCCCTGATATTCTACAATCAGAGGGCAAAATAAGTATTGAAAGAATCCATCGATCACCACCTGAAGGAGATCCAAAAAGAGAAACTCGTAGGAACATTGTGGCCAAATTCCAGAACTCCCAGGTCAAGGAGAAAATATTACAAGCAGCTAGAAAGAAACTATTCCAGTATTGTGGAAATAAAATCAGGATAACTTAAGATCTAGCAGCTTCTACATTAAGGGATCGAAGGGTGTGGAATAGGATATTCCAGAAGTCAAAGGAGCTAGGACTCAAACCAAGAATCACCTACCCAGCAAGACTGAGTATAATACTAATAATAATAATGGTCTTTCAATGAAACAGAGGACTTTCAAGCATTCTTGATGAAAAGACCAGAGCTGAAAAGAAAATTTGACTTTCAAACACAAGAATGAGAAGAAGCATGAAAAAGTAAGCAGCAAAGAGAAGTCATAAGGGACTTACCAAAAGTGAACTGTTTACATTCCTACATGGTAAGACAATATTTGTAACTCTTAAAACTTTTCAGTATCTGGGTAGTTGGTGGGTTCATACACACACATGTACACGCATGCACGCACACACATACACACATGCACACACATACAGAGACAGAGAGCACAGATTGAATTGAATAGGATGGGTCTATATCTTGAAAGAAATTAAGGTAAACGGTGAAAAAGAAATGTAGTGGGAGGAAAGAGGGTGAAATGGAATGGGGTAATTATATGTCATTTAAGAGGCAAGTAGGAGACTTTTTAGTAGAGGGATAAAGAGGAGAGCTGAGGGGGAAAAAAAGCAAGAAGTTTACCCTCATCACATTTGACGAAAGAAAGGAATAAAATGCACACTCATTTTGGTATGAAAACCTATCTTACAGTATAGAAAAGTGGGGGAGAAGGAGATAAGCAAGGGGGGGATGATGGAAGGGAGGGTAAAGGGAGGAGGGAGCAATTTGAAGTCAACACTCGGGGAGGGACAGGATCAAAAGACAGAAGAGAAACAATGAGAGGCAGGTTAGGATGGAGGGTAATTCAATTAGTCTTACACAACACGACTATCATGGAAGTCATTTGCAAAACTACACAGATATGGCCTATATTGAATTGCCTGCCTTCCCAAAGGGAATGGGTGGGGAGGGAGGGTTGGGGAGACTTTGGAACTCAAAGTTTTAGGAACAACTGTTTAGTATTGTTGTTGCTCCTAGAAAAGAAGACATACAGTTATGAGGAACAGAAAGTCATCTGGCCCTCCAGGAGAAAAGAGAAGGTGGGGACAAGAGAAGGGAGGGATGACAGAAGAGAGGGAAGATTGGAGATAGGGAAAATTAGATTGCTTGGGGTATTGGGGTGGGGGAGGAGATAAAAGGGGAGAAAATTTGGAACCCAAAATTTTGTGAAAATGAATGTAAAAAGCTAAATAAATAAATAAATAAATGGATGAATGAACGAATAAATAAATAAATAAATTGATGGATAAGTAAATAAACAAGCAAACAAACAAATAAATAAATAAATGTTTAAAAAAGAAAAAGCTGATGGGAGCTAGGGTCATGGGGCCTAGACAGTTTACTGAACAAGGAAGACAGTCAGAAGCAAATAATGGGCATATGGCTGTGAACCGAGAATGGGAGAAGGACTCATTTTTACATTCTAACTCATGATGAAACTTGAACTGAAATAATCAGGACAGTAATCCCAGTCGAAAAGGAATAGAGGTAAGTCAGCAGTTTTGTCATTCCAAATATGCAAAGCTTCATAGTCAGGTGATCATTGCTAAATTCAGAAGCAGTGTGCTAGAATTTCATACCAGCACCAAGCCCACAAGCATAGTGCTCTGACCCCAAATTGGATCAGAATAGAGGAACATCTCATGTTTGGGATCTAAATATTTTCAGTGCTTCTAAAGTGATATGATTCAATCTGGTCACTTTTCACACAATCTCATATCTAAAATATATATACGACTAATATAATGTAATATATACATATATAGTATGTATAGATAATTTAATAAAATAAATACTACTTTCTATTCCCATTCTTTAATCACCGAGTTATTACATCAAACTTGTCTTTGTTTCTAGTCAATTTAATTTTATTTGTAGTTCAAAATTCTCTTCCTTTCCCTTCTCCCACCCACTGGGAAGGCAAGAAATATAATACCTATATGAAATTAAGCAAAATTCATATCTGCAGTAGACATATTTACCCCCAAATGGGGAAAAAACAAGAGAAAGAAAAGTATCCTTCACTATGCACACTGATGACTCTCATTTTCATAATTACTTCTTTGAAATTGTATTGATCAGAGGACCTATATTTCTCACAGTTGATTATCTTTATAATATTTCTGTTACTATGTAAATTTTTTCCTAGTTCTGGTCACTTCACTTTGCATCTGAAACCATTCACATCATCATTTCTTAGATCATAATTGTATTCCATCATATTCATGTACCATAACTTGTCCAGACATTCCTTAAGTGATGAACATCACCTGCATTTCCAATTCTTTGCCAGCAAAAAAGATTTGCTTTATTTCTTTCGAAAATATGTGTGTCCTTTGACTTCTATAGGCTGTAGGTCTAATTTTGTGTTTCTTGGATTAAAAGGCATAAAAAGTTTTATAGTTTTGGGGACACAGTGGCAAATTGCAATTAAGAATTGTTTGACAAGATCCTAATTCCACCAACATTGTATTTATTTTCCCACATTTCCTGCAACATTTTCCATTATCATTTTATGCAATGTTAACCAATCTGATGGGTATGAGTTGGTTTCATAGAATTATTTTAATATGAATTTTTCTTGTCGTTAGTGTCTTGAATTTTTTCATATAACTATCACTAACTTTGATTTCTTCCTTTGAAAATTTTTCCTTGACTATTTGGCTCATACTGGAGAAATGAAATATTTATCAGAAGACTTGAGTACATATATTTTTCCAGTTTTCGACTTTTCTTATAATTTTTATGACATTGAATTTGTTTGTGCAAAAATTCCCAAATTTTGTACAACCAAAATTAACCATTTTAACCTCCCATGACACTCTTTATCTCTTCTTTGGTCATGAACTTATCCCCTATCCATACATCTGGCAAGTACTTTCATACATGCTCAATTAAATTATGTTATAAACATTTATGACCAAAACACGTGTTTTGAGTTATTCTTAGCATATGATGAAAGATGTTGTTTATGCCTACTTTCTGCCTGACTATATTCTATTTTTCTTAGCAATATTTGCATATATCTCATTTTTGTAAATTTTTGTTCATACCCTTTCCATCTTCCTTGCTTATATTTTCTTTTATATCTGATTTTGAAAGGAATGCAATTAAGTTTGTAACTATCATAATTTTAAAGTCTTTCTCCACGGGTAGCCATTTATTTTTGCCTTTTATTATTTAGAGATAATGGCATTTGATTCAGATAGATAGGTAGATAGATGGAGGAATGCATAAATAAATGAACAGAGACAAATAAATGGATGGATTGATGATAGAGAAACTGCATTATGCTGAAACACTCTAGGTAATGATTGCTCTCCTTAATTCTTGAAGAAGACTAAAATAACATCACTATGGTAGAGTCAAGTTTCAATGTGTCTGGCTATGGTTGATCAGATCAATAAAAGTTCAGAATGCTCTACCACATGTGAGGCATAAATAATCCATGGAACATTTGGAGTGGACACTCCAAATTTGCACATACTGCATTTCCTTTGATCTGTCTCTATTCTGCTTTACTTATAGAGTACAGCCCCTTCTTTGATGTGGGCATGTCATGCTGAGTGACCCTGTGTCCTTATCTTCCATGTCACACAATCAATTCCAAAGTTCTTGAGAGACCCTGGGCTTGTACTTAGATCATTTCTGACCATCATTTGAACGTTTCTCCTGTGTGAATTCTCCATAAAATACTCTTTTCGGCAAACATATGTTTGGCACTTGAACAGTGTGGTAAGTCCATCAGAGTTGCACTCTCTGATGGAAAGTTTGAAAGCTTGGCAAGTTAGTTCGAGTAAGGACCTCAGTGTCTGTCAACCTATTCTGCCAAATTATATTCAGCATTTGAATTGTCTTTGGAATATTCTAAAGATACTGTAGGTAATAATGGTAATAATGTGTGTGTGTGTGTGTGTGTGTGTAAAGACACAGACATGTGGGTATGGTTCAAACAGAAAAATGACCAAAACAAAAGGCTATATCACCTCTAAAGTTATAGAATGAAATTGACTTTCATAATGATAGCTATTGTCATAAGACTTTTTGATGCCCTTTTCTCTGTTTTCATTTGGGTTCAGTAAAGAGCCTTTTCCTTGTGAGAAAAGTCATGTAGCAGACTAAGGCTTACTTAGGATTTGCTTAAATTCTCAATCATTTTCAACTGAAATAAGAATCCAGATGAGGGTAAAGGAATTTGTGATACATACCAAATGATCGTAAACACCAGGCATCACCTTCTCTGTATTTATTGATAAAACTGCAGCTAATATGATACCTGATTTTCTTCTTCAGGTATCTTTTGGCATGTGAACTTCCTTCCTTTTAGTTAGCTTGTAATAGCCCTTACAAGTAAATCTATGAAATGCAGATTTCACAAGTCTATTTCAAATGCTTATCTACATGATTTTCCACTATGTGACGATAATTCTTTTTTATGTCAAAATCAGGAGAATTCACCTGAAGATAAAGTTCATCAAATAAGAAAAAAAAAAGCACGAAACATCAAAAGGATCGAGCAGCCAAAACAATAATCATTTATTAAACAATGACTATTCGTCAACCACTGTGTTGTGAGTTGGAGACATTAATACATAAAGCTTCATGACCATTTTTAAAATTTATTTTTAATTTATGAGACAAAACAAGCATTTCCATAATGTAGTACTACATAATGTAGTACAATAAAAGTGATTGTACATGAAACTACAAATCTATTATTCAAAAATTACAAGTCCTTCAAATATACAAGAACATTTTAGGGTAATTTATTTTCTCTTCCCTTCTTCCAAACCCTCCAGCCACTCTACAGATGACTACCATTAGATAACTAATAGATATATGCGTGTGTGTACACTAACACTTATGTATGTACATATATATGTATGTATGTGTATATATAGTTACTCTGCAAATACTTCCATTTATCAATTCTCTCTCTGGATGAAGATAGCATCTTGCTTCATATGACATCTTTATTAAATTTGCTTATTTATAATAGTCAAATAATTTACTCAGTCAAAATCATTCTTAAAAGAATATTATTGGTACTATTTACAATGTTCTTTTGGTTCTGCCCATTTTCTTCTTCAATGTTTTATCCTTTTTGAATTAATAATCTACAGATATTTCTGGGGAACAAGAAAGATGGAAATGAGTTATGAAATATTGATCTGTCATAAGCAAGATGATAAGAGACTGCTCACTCATGTTCATTTAGTCTGTCTGGAAAAAGAAACCCAAAATTAGAACAATATTGCAAAACAAATTCCAAAGAGCCCTGAACAACTATTCTTTTCTGGGTTTCGTGCTGTAATAAACAATTTGATAAATTGAAGATCATGCAAAAGAAATCAAAGAGGATTGTGAAGGCACTGTAGTTCATTTCTATTTAAATCCGACTCAAAAAGGGGCTTTTTTAAGAATGAGAAGAGACATTTCAGTGAGGGAAGATGATCATTGACTGTGAGAATTTGAGAAGCCATTAATTGTAGAATAAATTTAACATGCTTTCTCTCTATCTATACATACAAACATAAGATACACGTGGTGTATGTTAAAGACCAAAGTGGACAAGAAAAGTCACTTAATAGATTTCTCTTGAGTAAGGAGAATCTGAATGATTATTTTCTCCCACTCATAAGATTTTTGAAAGCGTTTTTGACTTCTCTGTTCCTCAGGCTATAGACCAGAGGATTTAACATGGGGATTACCGTAGTGTAGAAGACTGATGCAATTTTATCTGTGTCCATAGAATGACTCGAGCTGGGTCGTAAGTACATGAAGATTCCTGAACCGTAGAAGATGGATACAGCTGTGAGATGAGAAGCACAGGTGGAAAAGGCTTTTTTCCGGCCCTCGGTTGAGTTCATCTTCAAGATGGTGATGAAGATGAATAAATAGGATATCAAAATGATGAAAATGGCCAAAAGGCCAGTAAGCGATATAACAAAGAAGACAACAATTTCATTAATGTCTGTGTCAGAGCAAGAGAGAGCCATCACTGGTGGAATATCACAGAAAAAGTGATGGATCACATTAGATTTACAGAAGTGGAGACTAAAAATGTTTCCTGTGTGAATGGAAGAAGCAAGAAAACCACAAATATAACACCCGATTATGAAATAAGCACATATACTGGATGTCATGGTGGTGGGGTAATGGAGGGGCTCACATACAGCTATGTAACGATCATAGGCCATTAGAGCTAGGACATAACTTTCAACAATGATTAAGCCTATAGTGAAGAACAACTGTGCAGCACATCCATTGTAGGAAATAGTTTTGTCCCCTAGGAGGAACCCAGCCATTACCTTTGGAGTAACAGCTGAGGAATAGCCAAAATCCACCAGTGATAGATTACCAAGGAAAAAGTACATAGGGGTGTGGAGACGGGGATCCCAAGAGATCAGAGCTATCATCCCGAGATTCCCCACCAGGGTAATGAGGTAGATAACAGTGAAAACTATGAAGAGGGGCACCTGAAACTCAGAGATATCTGTTAACCCCATGAGGATGAACTCCTTCAGCTCTGATTCATTTTTCATGAAGGACTTAAAGGATTTGGGCGATTCACCTGAGAAATGAACAAAACATAAGTTGTTTCTGTAAACAATATTTTTCCTATCTCACGGAATCATGTATTTTATTAAAATATGAAACTGTGAGCTTTGGGTATGACAATTTTTATGTTGATTAAACTTAAAACAATAATCCAAATTCTCCAAATCTGACTTTTTAAAAACACATGTTAATATAAGGAAGAGTCCCTTCCACACGTTTAATTCATTAATAAGCGTATGTTACTGAACATCAACCTCCTCAATTCCTGTGACCCCCATTTTGATTCTACCTCAGCACACGGAGAAATATTCATATACTTAATTGAACCGTTACTCATAATTGCTCCACCTCCATGATTCAGAACTCTGAAATTACTCTCTTAAATTGTATTTGTCCTGTCTTTTCATCACACTTTCTACTGCACCCCTTCTCAAAATAAACTGTTTACCCTGAATACCAGTTCCTACATCCCTCACTGTTTTTCAAGTTCATCAATGTTACTGTAATTTGTCTCCTTTACTTTCATAGTCTTGACCCCGTGGTTTGCTGATACCACAATATTCTAATGGTTATGTTAGCATCTTTCATCAGTCATTCCAAATACCTACCATCTACATTATCTGGTCCTATGAAATTGCTACTGAACAATCCCCATTACCCTCTTAACTGAGTTCACTACAGATTCATGTTATCTTTTCTCACTTGAGTCCTCATATGCCTAAAGCAATCCATTTACTTATCTAAAACTAACTCCCGATGCTGCCTTCCAAAATATAGTTTCCTAATGTATTTTTCTGTCTTCTAAATCTTCCTACGCGATTTCTTTCATTCTCCATCTTGGAAGAGAAATATGTCTTCATTTTGTATTCTCTCAAGCTGACTATTCTACACACTTATGCCATTTTCATAAATACATATTTTCTCGTTTTACTTTATTTTAGGGGAAGAAACGGATCTTCTCCTTGCCAATGTTAGCTTCATTTTTGTTCCCCATTGAATTCTCTCTTTTTGCTCCAATATCAATTTTGTTGTTGTTGTCCACTTACTTTTCATTCATATCTTACCCTACCTATACATTTGGGATTTTCTTGGCAGAGATTCTGGAGTGGTTTGCAATTTCCTTGTCCAGTTCATTTTATAGATGAGAACACCAAGTCACATAGGATTAAGAGGCTTTCCCGGGGCTACAAAGCTAGTAAGTATCTGAAGCCAGATTTGAACTCAATCTTCCTGATTCTAGGTCTGCTGATCTATCCACTGAACCACTTAGCTGCCCCAAAAACAAAAGCAATAACCATCATGATAATGTTTCCAAATATTTTCTTTAAGTAATAGTTAATTTTTTCTTCATACTGACACTGGGCAAGAGACAATGTTATATCCATTTTACAAAGGGGAAAACAGAAGCAGACAAAGTTTAAGGAATTTACCCAGTCACATATTAAATAAATGTCTGAATCCAAGTTTGAAGTGTGGTCTGCCTGAGAACATTTGTAAGATAAAATGCACTAGGACAACTGACTGCCTCCAGGAATTTATCCAACAATCATTCCCAAAATTTTGTTTTTATTCTCTCCTTTTCCACTTCATTTTCTCTATCACATAAAAGTATGCCCTGACTTCCACCTATTTTGAAAAAGGATTTTCCTTAAGAAAATGCACCTCCAAAGCAATTGCCTATTATTCATAAAGCACAGATCTGCCTTGTCATTATAAGGCTCACTTTACCTTTACCTTCACTGGATGCACACTGGTGTGTGTGTGTGTGTGTGTGTGTGTGTGTGTGTGTGTGTGTGTGGTTGTTTGGCCTTCTCAGCCTTTCACCATTTCTTTCCAGATGGTTTTGACATCTCTCTATTTATGCATTTCATATTCCAGGCACAATTATCTAATATCTTTGGCTATCCAGGATCTTCCATCTTCAACATATGAACCTTTCTGCAACTTGTCCCCAAGCCTTCAAATGTTCTAGTTCCTTGATATTTTCTCTCAGAATCTCTGATGGTCTTAAATATTCAAATGAGGCACCACGTGCTAAACTCACACATTTCCTGTTGCTCCTGAGGTTATTCCCCCATTTCAATTGAGATAGATGTTGTACTGACTCATTTACACAAAATTTTCTCCAAGTTCTTTCATGGCAGGAATCTTTTTTGTTGGCTAATTCGTTTATGTGTCATCAGAGCCTAACAAAATGGCTGGCACATAGTAAGGACCTAATAATCCATTGAATTGAATTATTTGATTAAATTCAATGGAATACACAAAAAAGCACGGAATAGGAAACTGTAGCAAGCAATAATGAAGATCAGCAATAAACCCTAAAAGTTCTCATAGGATCCTAGATAGAGAGGTGGAAGTACTAGAATTCATCTAGCCCAGTGGTGGGCAACCTCTGTCCTTCTACGTCCTCAACCACAGCCCTTTGAATTCAAATGCCACAGAAATAGTCTTTCTATTAAGGAATTTGTTCCGTGACGCCTGGATTCAGTTAAAGGACCACATATGAGCGCATAGATGGGCACATGTGACCTCACTGTCACAGATCCCCCATCCCTGATTCTAGTCTAATGATTTCATATTATAAATAAGTAACTGAAGTACAGATAGGCTAAGATATTTGCCTAAGGTCTAGTAGCACAACCAGAGTTTAAACCTCGGTATTCTAGTTCCAGTTTCTTTACTCCTTGAGGAAGTCTAGCACTGTGGAAAGGTTAGTGTGTGTTGAGTTGGGAGAGCTGCGTTATAGCCATGCCACCATCAGTAACTTATTCTCCTACTTTAGGCTGCCTTTTCTCACATTCACCTAGTCACTTCAGCAGTAAAATTGATAGTTGATAGGCCCTTTTCTGAAACAGTCCTGTAGTCTACTATCTTTCAGGGGGTTTGTTTGTGCATTCTCAGTGAAGAACATGATGTTACACAGATAAAGAAAGTGATGTCAAGTCTAAAAGAACTGAGTTCAAACTCTGGCCAGATACTTAGGATCTGTATGAGCTTGTGATGCACTCAATCACTCTCTACATATCCACAATATTTGGATGATAATAAACCCTATCTCACAAAGGCTATGGAAAAAGTTAAAATAATTTTAAATATAAATCATTTTGCCAAGCTTAAATTGCCACAAAATTATTACCTAAATAATTACCAGAGTGATTAAGAAAATTATGTCTCAAAACAATCCCTATTTTGAAGACAATGACATTATTTTACTTTTATGTGGAATTAACTTTGTAGGTCTGAGTATGATTTGTCACTAGAGTTCTGATATCCAATACCTCCCTGGTGACAAGACCCCAGGTAGAAGAACTGACCTAGAATCTTCACAAGTCTTCAATTAAAAGCCTAATGCAGAGAAGAAATAAGAGAAAAATAATAGGAGAAAATTTTCCCACTGATTAAGGTAAGTATTCTAAGTTCGAGAAATTCACTGAACATGTTGGGAAAAGTCTCTAACTAATGTCCTCTTACTTTGTTGTTATAGGTGGGAGAATTTTGACACTAATTAGTTCAGGTTGGTTTATAATCAAATGAAGTGACAATGCAGAGATGACAAAGAAATTATTTCCCTTCTCCTTTGAACTAAAGAGAAAAAGGATCAATATTTGTACTTTCCATTTGGATTTTTAGAGTGCAATCTCTCAAAGGTTTGTGTTCCTTTAGTTTCCTGTGGACCAGGGTAGTATAATGCTCCCTCTTTTACCCAGAAATCAGGAGATAATTTGCTTATTTTGCTTTCCAATATTTGATTCTGTGATCTACAATTTTTAGAAATGTAATGAAGCTTCATGTTTTCTCAAATTATTACCTAAATAATTATCATACCGATCAAGAAAATTATGTCTCAAAACAATCCCCATTTTGAAGACAATCTTTTCTCATGTTTTCTCAAAATTTCAGCCTTCCTTTGAGGATGATTTTGAAATTCATTCGTTAATATAAAAACCAGTCATTTTAGCTAAATACAAATTCATCATTGTTTTGAATTTGTATGTGAACTGAATTGTGAATCTGTGAAACGTGTGAAATTAATATTGTAATATAGGAAATCTAACTCGATCTTTCAGAATGAATGAAAAATTCCAAAGGTAGAGGAGTGGCAGATCGCCTTTACTTACTCATGTTCAATTCTAAGCCTTATTCAGGAAAGAGAGAAAAGGTTGTTCTGAAGAAACTCCTCTCCAGGTCATAGTATTTCAAGATCAGAGCACTTCATCAGAATGACTTATGTGCAACCACCACTTTTGAAAGGATTTTATGCAAATAAAATAAATAGTTGGAACGTGGCATGGGAGAAATGTGTCCACGCAGACAAAAGAATAATGGACAACCACTCGACTGCACTTTTGTTCTATCGAAACTAATCCAAATAAAGTCATCATATGGTTTCCATATCAAGATAATTGAGAATGGACCATTCAAGGCAAAGAGAATATAGGTCCTCTTCAGGGGAAATCACTCCTTTGAGAAAACACCCACACCACCTCAATTCAGAAAATATAATGAGTTCTCTAGTGTGTAGAGATACAGTCCTGATTTCTGAGTGATATTCAGTTGTTGTTAAAACTTTTGTATGGTGCATAGAGTCAAGAAGCAATTGGACAGAGCCAATTTCCGATTAACCCAAAAATGCCTCTGAGACGCACAAGCCAACAATTTGTTGTAACCAGCAGACAAGCAAGAGAAACATATTTAGGGGAACAGACGAGTCATATTGGGTCCAAAAGTTGAGGTTTCTAATAATACAACTATGTTTCACTGAAGTTCTTGAAAAGACATGTTCCTCTGCATACTTTTCGTGTAATCATCAATCGAAGGACCTGGGGCTATGTCAAGTGGAAGATTAAAGACCAACTTTTCTTTGTTCAGTTCACTACATATCTCAAAGTCATTTACATAATGCAGTCAATGAAAATTTAGAAAAATTATTTTCCATTCTTTATAGTAGACATGAAAAAAGTGAACACAGAGTGTGGATCAATACTAAATCAAATTTTCTCCCACTCACACCCCACAAGAGCATGCAATTTTATAATGGATCTAGACATACATTCTTACTAAACACATTTCTCCGTTAGTCTCAGTCCTCACTCACTCAAACCAAAGTCAAGTGCAAGTCGTGTCATCATCTCAATATCATGGTCCTCTTCAAGAAT
Source organism: Bettongia penicillata ogilbyi (assembly GCA_023548195.1). NCBI lineage: Eukaryota > Metazoa > Chordata > Mammalia > Diprotodontia > Potoroidae > Bettongia > Bettongia penicillata. The sequence continues at coordinate 116,507 of JAJHZJ010000479.1, read as the reverse complement.
TAAGGACAAGCACAACCAACAACATAAGTCATGATGCATAGAAAAATTGAAGTGAATGGGAGAAAGCGTGAATAAAACTAAATAAAAAGAAACATAACAAAAGAGAAAACAGTCTGCTTTATTTTCCATTCTGACTCCATAGTTGTTTCTCTGGATATGGATGGTATTTGCATCATGGGTGCTTTGGAAATGTTTTATCTCCTTGCATTGCTGTGAAAGACTAAGTTTATCAAAAACAATCCTAGCAAATTGAGGTTCTTACTGTGTAAAATGTTTTCTTGATTCTGCTCACTTCTCCCAGCATCTGTTCATATAAGTCTGTCCAGATTTTTCTGAAGTCCTCCTGTTCACCATTTCTTATAGCATAATAGTATTTCATTGCATTCATATAACACAACATATTTAGTCGTTCGTTAATTGATAGGCATTCCCTAGATTTCCAGATTTTAGTAACCACAACAAGAGATGCTACAAATAATTTTGTACATGCAAAGCTTTCCCAATTTTTATTATCTCTTTGGGATACAGTCCACCAAGCGATATTGCTAGGTCAAAGGGTAGGCACATTTTTATAACGCTTTGGGCATAGTTCCAAATTGTGCTCCAGTATAATAAGATCAGCTCACAGCTCCAGGAGCAAAGAATTAGTGTGTCAACTCTCCATATGATCTCCAACATTTATCATCTTCCTGTTTGTGATCTTAACCAGTCTGATAGGTGTAATGTGGTACCTCAGAGTTGTTTGATTTGCATCTCCCTACTCTATAACGATTTAGAATATTTTTTTTCATATAACTACAGATATTTTTAATTTCCTCCTCTGAAAAGTCTGTCCATATTCTTTGGCAATAGATGAATTGGAAGATGACTTATAATTTTGTAAATTTGACTCAGTTCTCCATATATTTTAGAAATGAGGCCTTTATCACAGGACACTATTTGGAAAAAAATTAAAAATCAGTGCCAGTTTTCTGCTTCCCTCTTAAGCTTGGTTTTATTGGTTTTGTTTTTGCAAAACTTTTCAATTTAAAGTAATCAAAATTACACATTTTGCATTTCATAATGTTCTCTATCTCTTATTTGGTGATAAATTTCTACATTCTCCATGAATGTAACAAAAAACTATTCCTTGCTCCCCAACATGGTTATAGTATCACCTTTCATACCTACATTTCATGTTCACTTTATTCTTGTATGTGGTGTCAGACATTGGCCTACACCCAGTTTTTGCCATATATTTTTCAGTTTTCCTGACAGTTTTTGTCAAACAGCGAATTCTTATGTCAGTAGCTGCAGTCTCTGGGATTATCAAACGGTAGACTGCTATAGTCATTGAATACTTTGTCAGGAGTTACCCAACTCATTCCACTTATCTACCCCTCTATTTCTTGGTCGATAGAAAGTGCTTTTGATTATTCCTGCTATGAAGCAAAATTTAAGATCTGGGCCACGTTTCCTAGCATTTGTTTTTATTAATTCCCTTGATATTCTGGAACTTTTGTTCTTACAGATGGATTTTTTATTTTTTCTAGTTTTAGAATAGAGTTTTGGTAGTTTTATTGGTATGGCACAGAATAAGTAAAACGATTTATGTAGAATTGTCATTTTTATTACATTAGCTAAACCCACCCCACAAACAAATGATGTTTTTCCAATTATTTAGATCTGATTTTATTTTTATATATTTTTGTTTTTTAATTTTTTGTTTTTTAATTTTTATTTTTTAAATAAATTTATTTACCTTTTTACATTCATTTTCACAAAATTTTGGGTTCCAAATTTTCTCCCCTTTTATCCTCTCCCCCAACCCCAATACACCGAGCATTCTAATTTCACCTATCACCAATCTGCCCTCTCTTCTATCATCCCTCCCGTCACTTGTCCCCATCTTCTCTATTGTCCTGTAGGACCAGATGACTTTCTATTCCCCATTAACTGTATTACTTATTTACTAGTAGCAACAACAATACTCAACAGTTGTTCCTAAAACTTTGGGTTGCAAATTCTCCCCATCCCTCCCTCTCCACCCATTCCCTTTTGGAAGGCAGGCAATTCAGTATGGGCCATATCTGTGTAGCTTGGCAAATGACTTCGATAACAGTCGTGTTGTATAAGACTAACTATATTTCCCTTCATCCTATCCTGGTCCCCATTATTTCTATTCTGTCTTTTCATCCTGTCCCTCCCCAAGTGTTGACTTCAAATTGCTACCTGCTCCCATTGCCCTCCCTTCCATCATCCCTCCCTCCCTGCTTATCTCCTTCTCCCCAACTTTCCTGTATTGTAAGATAGGTTTTCATACCAAAATGAGTGTGCATTTTACTCCTTCCTTTAGTCGAATGTGATGAGAGGAAACTTCATGTTTTTTTACTCAGCTCTCCTCTTTTCCCCTCCCCTCTCCTGCTTGCCTCTTGAATGAGATATAATTTACCCCATTCCATTTCACCCTCTCTCCTCACACTACATTTCTCTCTGGTTTACCTTAATTTCTTTTAAAATATGGTGCCATCCTATTCAATTCAGTCTGTGCTCTGTATCTTTATGTGCGTGCATATGTGTATGTGTGTGCACACGTGCGTGTGTCCATGTGCATGTGTGTGTGTGTGTGTGTGTGGTCCCACCAACTACCCAGATACTGAAAAGTTTTAAGAGTTACAAATATTGTCTTTCCATGTAGGAATGTAAACAGTTCACCTTTGGTAAGTCCCTTATAATTTCTCTTTGCTGTTTACTTTTTCATGCTTCTTCTCATTCTTGTGTGTGAAAGTCAAATTCTCTTTTCAATTCTGGTCTTTTCATCAAGAATGCTTGAAAGTCCTCTGTTTCATTGAAAGACCATATTTTCCCCTGAAGTATTATACTCAGTTTTGCTGGGCAGGTGATGCTTGGTTTGAGTCCTAGTTCCTTTGACTTCTGGAATATCCTATTCCCCACCCTTCGATCCCTTAATGTAGAAGCTGCTAGATCTTTTGTTGTCCTGATTGTATTTCCACAATACTGGAATTTTTTCTTTCTAGCTGCTTGCAATATTTTCTCCTTGACCTGGGAACTCTGGAATTTGGCCACAATGTTCCTAGGAGTTTCTCTTTTAGGATCTCTTTCAAGCTGTGATTGAAGGATTCTTTCAATACTTATTTTGCTCTCTAGAATATCAGGGCAGTTTTCCTTGATAATTTCATGAAAGATGATGTCTAGGCTCTTTTTTTGATCATGACTTTCAGGTTGTCCCACAATTGTTAAATTGTCTCTCCTGGATCTATTTTCCAGGTCAGTTGTTTTTCCAATGAGATATTTCACATTATCTTCCATTTTGCATTCTTTTTGTTTTGTTTTATGATTTCTTGGTTTCTCAGAAAGTCATTAGCCTCCCTCTGTTCCATTCTAATTTTGAGAGAACTATTTTCTTCAGTGAGTTTTTGAACCTCTTTTTCCATTTGGCTAATTCTGCTTTTGAAAGTATTCTTTTCCTCATTGGCTTTTTGAACCCCTTTTGCCAATTGAGTGAGCCTATTTTTCAAGGTGTTATTTTCTTCGGCATTTTTTTGGGTCTCCTTTAGCAAGGTATTGACCCGTTTTTTCATGCTTTTGTTGCACCTCTCTCATTTCTCTTCCCAGTTTTTCCTCCACCTGTCTAACTTGATTTTCAAAATCCCTTTTGAGCTCTTCCATGGCCTGAGGCAACTGGACATCCCCCTCAGATGTCTGGGATACAGAGGCCCTGACCTCCACATCTTTCCCTGATGGTAAGCATTGTACTTCCTCATCAGAAATGAAAGGAGGAAGTAACATCTGTTCCCCAAGAAAGTAGCTTTCTATGGTCTTATTTTTCTTCCCTTTTCTGGGCATTTTCCCAGCCAGTTACTTGACTTCTGAGATTCCTCTCCGCCCCCGCCTAGATCTGCCCAGCTAGTGCTTCGGGTCTGAGATTCATATGCTGCCCCCCAGCCTCAGAGCTTTCAGTGGAGGGCTTGGCTGCTATTAAATATGAGCTTAAGTTCTGGTGCTTGGGTGGGTGCAGGGCCGCCTCCCAGGCTCAGTTCCCTCAGCACCTTTATGCAGAGACCTTTGCTAATGGCCCTGAGATCCTGCCTGCTCCGGGAGTGCCTGGCTGCTGCTGCCTCTACTGCTCCCTCTGCCGCTGCCTCCCGAGGGGGTGTGAACCTCAGAGAAACCCCGCTCCCTTTTCTGCCAGCCCAGAAGACTCTCTTACTGACCTGTAGTGCTTGTAGATGGAGGGACCTTCATGGCCTCTGGAGGCTCTGTCCCTGAAGCCTGCTCGGATCTGCTCCTCTGGGGCCATGTGGCCAGGGCAGCACAGTGGTGGGCTCCATGTCTGGTGTGCAATGGACCCCTGGGGACGGCTTTCCAGCGCTCTGTGTAATGGAAATCTCCTCTACTGCGTTCCTGCGTGGCTTGGACTGCTCCAGAATTTGTGGGGAGTTTCTTTTACAGGAAATTTATGGGCTGTGGATTCGGAGCTAGCATACGTCAGTCTTTCTACTCCGCCATCTTGGCTCCTCCCCTAGATCTGATTTTAAATGTATGAAAAGTGTCTGGTAATTGTGCTCATATAGTTTCTGGATTTGTTTTGGCAGATAGACTACAAAATATTTTATTTTGTCTACAGTAACTTTGAATGGGATTATTCTTTTTATCTCTTGCTATTTAGCTTTCTTAGTAATATGTAGAAATGCAGATGATTTATGTGGCTTATTCTGTATCCTGCAACTTTGCCAAAATTATTTACATTTCAGGTAATTTTTTTTTGATTCTCCAGGATTCTCTAAGTGTATCATCATAGTGTCTGCAAAGAGGGAAAATTTAGTTCCTTCCTTGCACATTCTAATTACTTGCATTGCTTTTTCTTCTCTTATTACTAAAGGTAATATTGTTAGTACTAAATTGAATAATATGCATGGAAATTGTCATATGAACTGATGCTGAGTGAAATGAGGAGAACCAGGAGAACATTATATACAATAAGAGCCACAGAGTGCGAGAACTCTTTCTGAGAGACGTAGTCCATCACAGAAATTCAAGAAACTAAAACCTTCACATACAATTCTTGAGGCAAATTGCCATTCTCATCCATAGAAAGAACTATGGAATTCGAATGCAGAATGAAGTAGACTCTTCCTTTGATCTCTTTGGCATACAATCCTAGAAGGTATATTGCTGGGTCAAAGGGTATCCACATGTTTGTTACCCTTTGGGCATAGTTCCAAATTGTTCTCCACAATCTTTGGATCAGCTCTTAGCTCCACGAACAATGACTTAGTTCCAACCCTCCCACTTCTTCTCCAACATTTATCATCTTCCTGCTTACTTATTATAGTCAATCTGAAAGATGTGATGTGTATCTCAGAGTTGTTTTGATGTGCATCTCTCTAATCAACACTGATTTATAGCGTTTTTCCATATGAATAGAGATAGCCTTAATTTCTTCCTCTGAGAACTGCCTATACATATTCTTTTACCATTTGTCAATTGTGGAGTGAAGTGTATTCTCGTAAATTTGACTCAGTTCTTTACATATTTTAGGAATGAGACCTTAATCACAGACACCATCTGAAAAATAAATCGTTTCCCAGTTTTCTGCTTCTCTCATAATCTTGTTTGCATAGTATTTCTTTGTGCAAAAACTTTTCAATTTAATGTCATCAAAATTATTCATTTTCCATTTCATAATGATTTCTATCTCTTATTTGGTTATAAACTCCTGCATCTCCATAAATACACTATTCATTGCTCCCACAAGTTTTTATAATATTAGTCTTCATATCTAGATCATGGAGACATTTAGAATGTATTCTTTAGTATGGTGTCAGGCATTGGTTTATGCCCAGTTTTTGCTACACTGTTATCCAGTTTTCCCAGAAGATTCTGCCAAACAGTGACTACTTTTCTCAGAAGCTGGGATCCTTGAGTTTATCAAAGAGTAGAATGCTATATTCATTGAATAAAGTGTCCTGAGTCTCTAACCTATTCCACTGCTATATTGCCCTCTTTATTAGTCATTACAAATGGGTTTTGGTGATTGCTACTTTTTCTTTCTTTCTATCTTTTTAAAAATTTTTTATTATTATTATTTATTCTATTTCCAGTGTTCTACAATTACTATCATATAACTTAGATTTTCTTTCCTCCCTCCTCCTCCTTGCCGCCTAATTTCCCCTCCCTCTCTGAGATGGCATACAATTTTGCATAGGTTCTTTACATTCATATTAATACATTTTCACCATGATCATGTTGCACAGAAGGATTGAAATGAATGGGAGAAATCATATTACAAACCAATAGGTAATGCAAAAGAAGACGATCTGCTATGCTCTGCAATTAAATTCCATAATCCTTTCTCCGGATGTGGAAGGCATTTTGCATTAAAAAATCATTGGGAACTTTTTAGGACCTTGCATTGCAATAAAGTTCTAAGTCTACCAGAAAAATTCCTCGCACACTGTGATTGCTGCAGTGTACAAAGCTCTCTTGTTTTTACTATTTTTGCTCAGCATCAGATCATTTAAATCTTTCCAGGCCTCTCTGAAGTCTTCCAGTTCATCGTTTCTTATAGCACAATAAAATTCCATTACATTCACATACCATAATTTATTCAGACATTCCTCAATTGATGGGCATCCCCTTGATTTACAGTTTTTGGCAACCGTAATGAATGCTGCTATAAATATTTTTTTACGTGTGGGAACTTTTCCCATTTTTATGATCTCTTGGGTACACAGTCTTAGGAGTGGAATTGCTGGATCAAAGGTTATGCACATTTTTGTAGCACTTTGGGCAGAGTTCCGAATTGTTCTAGAGAATGGTTGGATCAGCTCACAGCTACACCAACAATGAACTAGTGTTCCAACTCTCCCACATCTTCTCCAGTATTTATCATCTTCCTTTCTGACATGTTTGCCAATATGATAGGTGTGACATGGTATTTCAGAGGTATTTTGACTTGCATCTCTCTAATCAATAGTGATTTGGATCATTTTTTCATATGACTACAGATATCTTTAATTTCTTCCTCTGAAAACTGCCTTTTCAAATCCTTTGATCATTTATCAATTGGGGAATGACTTGTTGTCTTGCACATTTGACTCAATTCACCATATATGAGGGCTTTATCACAGACATTAGTGGCAAAAATTCTTTCCCATTTTTCTGCTTTTCTTCTAATGTTGATTGTATTAGATTTGGTTGTGCAAAAACTTTTCAGTTTAATGTAACCAAAATTATCCATTTTGCACTTCATCATGCTTTCTATCTTTTCTTTAGTCGAAACTTCTTCCCTTCTCCATAAATCTGATAAATACACTATTCCTTACTCCAATAATTTGTTTATAGTATCAATCTTCATACCTAGATCATGTACCCATTTGGACTTTGTTCTTGTGTATGGTGCCAGGCATTGGTCTGTGTCTAGTTTCCAACACACTGTTACCTAGTTTTCCCAGGAATTTTTGTCAAACAGTGAGTTCTTATCCCAGAAACTGGGTTCCTTGATTTTATCAAACAGTACATTGCTATATTCGTTGACCAATGTGCCTTGAGTACCTAGCATATTCCACTCGTCTACCCTTCTGTTTCTTAGCTGCTACCAAGTGGTTTTAATAATTGTTGTTTTATAATACAGTGTGAGATCTGGTAGAGCCAGGCCACCTTCCCTGGCATTTCTTTGCAATAATTCCCTTGCTCTTCTGGACATTTTGTTCTTCCAGATAAATTTTGGTATTATTTTTTTCCAGTTCTAGGGAGTAATTATCTGATAATTTGACTGGAATGGCACAAAATAAACAAATGAATTTAGGTAGAATTTTCATATTTATTATATTGGCTTGACCTACTCAAGAGCAACTGATGTTTTTTCTGCTTACTTGGATATGACTTTATTTGAGAAAAAAGTATCTTGTAATTGTGTTCATATAATCCCTAGATTTCTATTGGCAGGTAGGCTCCCAAATACATTATAGTGTCTAACCTATCTTTAAATGGGATTTCTCTTTCTAATTCTTGCTGTTGAGCTTTCTTAACAACATATGGAAATGGAGAAGGTTTTTACTTGAATCTCTGGGATTCTCTAAGTATATAATCATATCCTCTTCATAGAATGATAACATAAGTTCTTCTTTGCCTATTCTAATTCCATCAATTTTTTTTTATTCTCTTCTGGTTACAGGTAACATTTCTAGTAGCAAATTGAATAATAGTAATAATAATGGACATCCTTGTTTCACCTCTTACTGGAAATGCATCTACCTTACCTCCATTGCATATAATGCTTGGTGAAGTTTTCAGGTAGATACTGTGCATTAATTTGTGGAAAATTCCATTTATTCCTATACTCTCCAGTTCTTTTAATAGTAATGAGTGTTGTATTTTGTCAAAAGGTTTTCTCCATCTACTAAGATAACCATGTGGTTTCTGTCAGGGTTGTTGCTGATATACTCATTAATGCTAATAGTTTTCCTAATATTGACCCAGCCCTTCTTTCCTGGTATGAATCCTATCTGACCACAATGTATTATTCTATTAATTAGTTGCTGTATTATTTTTGCTAAAATCTTATTTGAAAATTTTGCATCTATAGTCATTAGAAAAAATGGTCTATATTTTTCTTTCTCTGTTTTGGCTTTTAGGTATCAAAATCATATTTTTATCATGAAGAGAATTTAGGAAAACTCCTTCTTCTCCAATTTTTCCAAATAGTCTATATAGTATTGGAATTAACTGTTCTTTAAATGTTTGATAGAATTCACTTGTAAATCCTTTCAGCCCTGGAGATTTTTTCCAGGGAGTTCATCGTTGGGTTGTTGAATTTCTTTTTCTGATATGGAGTTGTGTAAGTATTCAAATTCCTCTCCTGTTAATCTGGGAAATTTATATTTTTTTTAAATAATCATCAATCTCATTTAGATTGTACAACTTATGGGCATAACTTTGGGTGAAGTAATTTCTAATTATTGTTTTAATTTTCTCCTCATTATAGGTGAGTTTGCCTCTTTCATTTTTGATATTAGTAATTCAGTTTTCTTCTTTCTTTTTTAAATCAATTTGACCAAAGGTTTATCAGTTTTATGAGTTTTGTCTTAAAAGCACCTCTTAATTTTATTTATTAGTTCAATAGTTTTCTTATTTTCAATTTTAAAATAAATTAAATTTTAAAATTAAATCTCTGTTTTGGTTTTCAGTATTTATAATTTGGTATTTCCTTATGGATTTTCAGTTTGTTCTTATTCTAGCTTTTTCAGATGCACTCCCAATTCATCGATGTCCTTTTTCTCTATTTTGTTCATGTAGGCATTCAAACATACGGAGCTTCCCCTAAGAACTGCTTTCGCAGTATCCCATAAGATTTGATAGGCTGCCTCATTACATTCATTGACTTGAATAGCATTGACTATCTCTGCCATTCTGCACTGGATTGTCAGGTACGTATGCCTAGTACATGGTCAACCTATATGTAAAGGTACATGTGCCATGTACAACTGAGAAAAATGTGTATTCCTTTTTAACCCCCGTTCATTTTTCTCCAGAGATCTACCATATCTGCATTATCCAGAGTTTCATTAACCTCTTTAAATTATTTCTTGTTTATTTTAAGATTACATTTATGAAGTTCAGAGAAGAGGAGGTTGAAGTCCCTCAATAGTACAGTTTTACTGTTTATTTCTTTCTGTAACTTCCTTAAATATTCTTCTAAGCATTTGGATGCTATACCTCTTGACGCATATATGTTTAGTATTTATATTGTTTTGTTGTCTAGGGTAGCTTTTAGCAGGATATAGTTTCCGTCCTTATCTCTAATGATTAGATCTATTTCTGCTTTTGCTTAGGCTTAAATTAGAATTGCTAGCCTTGCTTTTCCTACATGAGATGAAGTACAACATATGCTTTTTTTTCATTTTAATATAAATTTCTTCATTTAACTTTTTACATTCATTTTCACAAAATTTTCGGTTTCAAATTTTCTCCCCATTTTTCCGCTCCCCTCACCCCAATACACCGAGCAATCTACTTTTCCCTATCACCAATCTGCCCTCTCTTCTATCATCCCTCCCTTCTCCTGTCCCCATCCTCTCTTTTGTCCTCTAGGGCCAGATGACTTTCTATTCCCCATTAACTGTATTTCTTATTTCCTAGTAGCAAGAACAATACTAAACAGTTGTTCCTGAAATTTTGAGTTCCAAATTCTCCCTATCCCTCCCTCCCCACCCATTCCCTTTGGGAAGGCAGGCAATTAAATATAGGCCATATCTGTGTAGTTTTGCAAATGACTTCGATAAGAGTCGTGTTGTATAAGACTAACTGTATTTCCCTCCATCCTATCCTGCCCCCATTGTTTCTATTCTGTATTTTGATCCTGTCCCTCCTCGAGTATTGACTTCAAATTGCTCCCTCCTCCCATTGCCCTCCCTTCCATCATTTCTCCCCCCTTGCTTATCTCCTTCTCCCCCACTTTCCTATATTGTAAGATAGGTTTTCATACCAAAATGAGTGTGCATTTTATTCCTTCCTTTAGTCGAATGTGATGAGAGTAAATTTCTTGTTTTTTTCCTCAGCTCTCCTCTTTTTCCCTCCACTAAAATGTCTCCTGCTTGCCTCTTGAATGAGATAAAATTTACCCCATTCCTTTTCACCCTCTCTCCTCCCACTACATTTCTCTCTCACCGTTTACCTTAATTTCTTTTAAGATATGCTCCCATCCTATTCAATTCACTCCGTGCTCTCTGTCTCTGTATGTGCGTACATGTGTGTATGTGTGTGTGCACGCAAACATGTACATGTGTGTGTGTGTCTGCATGTGTGCGGGTATGTGTGTGTGTGGTCCCAACAACTACCCAGATACTGAAAAGTTTTAAGAGTTACAAATATGGTCTTTCCATGTAGGAATGTAAACAGTTCACCTTTGGTAAGTCCCTTATGACTTCTCTTTGCTGTTTACTTTTTCATGCTTCTTCTCATTCTTGTGTTTGAAAGTCAAATTTTCTTTTCAGCTCTGGTCTTTTCATTAAGAATGATTGAAAGTCCTCTGTTTCCTCGAAAGACCATATTTTCCCCTGAAGTATTATACTCAGTTTTGCTGGGTAGGTGATGCTTGGTTTGAGTCCTAGTTCTTTTGACTTCTGAAATATCCTATTCCATGCCCTTCGATCCCTTAATATAGAAGCTGCTAGATCTTGTGTTATCCTGATTGTATTTCCACATTTCTTTCTAGCTGCTTGCAATATTTTCTCCTTGAGCTGGGAATTCTGGAATTTGGCCACAATGTTCTTAAGAGTTTTTCTTTTTGGATCTCTGTCAGGCGGTGATCGATGTATTCCTTCAATACTTATTTTGTCTTCCGGTTCTAGAATCTCAGGGAAGATATCCTTGACAATTTCATGAAAGATGTCTCGGCTCTTTTTTTGATCATGGCTTTCAGGGAGTCCCATAATTTTTAAATTGTCTCTCCTGGATCTATTTTCCAGGTCAGTTGTTTTTTCAATGAGATGTTTCAAATTCTCTTCCATTTTTTCATTCTTTTGGTTTTGTTTTGTGATTTCTTGGTTTCTCAGAAAGTTATTAGCCTCCATCTGTTGCATTCTAATTTTGAGAAAACTATTTTCTTCAGTGAGCTTTTGAACCTCTTTTTCCATTAGGCTAATTCTGCTTTTGAAAGCATTCCTCTCCTCATTGGTTTTTTGAACCTCTTTTGCCAATTGAGTGAGCCTATTTTTCAAGGTGTTATTTTCTTCAGCATTTTTTTTTTATCTTCTTTAGCAAGATATTGACCCGTTTTTCATGCTTTTCTTGCATCGCTCTCATTTCTCTTCCCAGGTTTTCCTCCACCTGTCTATCTTGATTTTCAAAATCCTTTTTGAGCTCTTCCATGGCCTGAGCCCACCGGACATCCCCCTCAGATGTCTGGGATACAGAGGCCCTGATCTTCACAGCGTTTCCTCATGGCAAGCATTGTTCCTCCCCATCAGAAATGAAAGGAGGAAATCTCATCTGTTTCCCAAGAAAGTAGCCTTCTATGGTGTTATTTTTCTTCACTTTTCTGGGCATTTTCCCAGCCAGTTACTTGACTTCTGAGATTCCTCTCCACCCCTGCCTAGATCTGTCCAGTTAGTGCTTGGGGTCTGAGATTCAAATGCTACTCCCCAGACTCAGGGCTTTCAGTGGCGTGCTTGGCTGATATTCAATGTGAGCTTAAGTTCTGGTGCTCAGGTAGGGGCAGGGCCTACTCCCAGGCTCTGTTCCCTCAGGAGGTTTATGCAGAAACCTTCAGTAATGGATCTGAGGTTCTGTCTTCTCTGGGAGCCCCTGGCCGCTGCTTCCCCTGCCACTGCCTCTGCCGCTACCTCCCTTGGGGCCTGAGTTATGGAGACACCCCGCTCCCCTCTTGGCCAGCACAAAAGTCTCTCTCCCTGACCTGTAGCACCTGTGGATGGCGGGACCTTTGCGGCAGCCGGAGATTCCGTCCCTGAGGCCTGCTCGGATCTGCTCCTTTGGGGCTGAGGGTCCAAGGCAGGGCAGGGGTGGGCTCCTCTGTCCGGTGCACGATGGACCCCTTGGGATGGCTGTCCATGGCTTTCTGGAATGGAAATCTCTTCCACTGTGTTTCTGCATGCCTTGCACTGCTCCAGAATTTGTGGAGAGTTCTTTTTACAGAAAATTTATGGGCTGTTGATTCGAAGCTATCATATGTGACTCTTTCTCCTCTGCCATCTTGGCTACTCCCCCCTGAAGTACAACATATTCTGCTCCTACCTTTTAACTTTACCTTGTGTGTATCCCCCCATTTCAAATGTGTTTCTTGTAAACAACATATTGTTGGCTTATGGCTTTCAGGCCATTCACCTATCCGTCCCTCTTTTATGGGAGATTTCATCCCATTCACATTTACAGTTATGATTACTATCTTTGTCTTTCCCTCCATCCTCTTTCCCATCCTTTGTACTTTTAATTCTCCCTTGTCCCTTCCCTTCCAGAACAGAGTTGTAAGTTTTGACCACCACCTTCCAAAGTCTTCCCTTCCTTCCTTCAGTCTCTCACCTTTTTACTCCCCTTTACCTTTACTATTTCTTCCCTCCCTTTTAATCTTTCCTCTTGCCTTTCTTTACACCTTCCCCTCTTACTGCCTATAGAGCTAGTTAGATTTACATACTTAATTTTTTTGTTCCCTTCTTGAACTAAATCAGATAAGGACACCTCTCATATAATGCTTCTCTCATTCCCCTCTTTCCCTCTACTGTAAAATAATTTTATGCCTCTTCCAGTGATGTAATTTATCATTTTCTGCCTCCTCCTTTTTACATATCCTGTTACAATCCCTTCTCACTCTTACATCATGTATTTATCATCACATCATTCGCTTTATGCTTCTTCCCTCTATCTATGTATATCCCTTTTATATTTCATAATAGATATACAATTCTGAAGACTAAGAAGTATCATTTTTCCTTATAGGGAGCTAAACTTTTGCCTATATTGAAAAACAAATTTTTCATTTCCACTGTTTGTCATTTTATGCTTCTCTTGAGACCTACTTTTGGTGATCAAATTTTATATTGAGTTCTAATCTTTTTATCAGGAAGGTCTGGAAATCTCTTATTTCATTGAATGTCCATCTCCTTGCCTGAAATATCATGCTGAACTTTGCTGTGTAATTGATTCTTAATTTTAGTCCTAGTTCCTTTGCCTTACAAAATACCATATTCCAATTCCTTCGATCTTTCAATGTAGAAACTGCAAGGGCCTGCATGATCCTGACTGCAGCTCCTCCATATGTCAATGGTTTCTTTCTGGCTTCCTGCAGTATTTTCTCTTTCACTTGATAGTTTTGGAATTTGGCAACAATATTTCTTGGTATTTTTAGTTTGGGATTCCTTTGGTAGGTGGATTCTTTTGAAGCCAATTTTGCCATGTCGATCTAGCACTTCAGGGCAATTTTCCTTGATTATTTCTTGGAAGATATTGTCCAGGTTCTTTCTTTCATCATGACTTTCTGGTAGCCCTATAATTCTTAAATTTTCTATCCTGATCTATTCTCCAGGTCACTTATTTTTCCAATTAGATATTTTACAGTTTATTCTATCTTTTTGTTCTTTAGATTTTGTTTGACTGATTCTCATAGTGTCATTAGCTTCTCTTTGCCCAATTCTAATTTTCATCAAATTGTTTTCTTCAGTTAACTTTTGCATCTCCTTTTCCATTTGTCCAATTATTCCTTTTAAGGAATTCTTTTCTCCAGCTAGTTTTTGTGCTTCCTTTTCCATTTGTCCAATTTTTCCATTCCCAGTTAGGTTTTGTGCTTACTTTTCCATTTGTTCAATTTTTCTTTTTACATAGCTGTTCTCTTCAGTGAATTCTTTTTTTTTCATACTTTTTAAATTGTTGGCCATTTTTGTTCTTCTATTTCTTTCTTCAGCTCTTCCAAGAGTGCTTTTTGTGGATGCATGGTTACAGATGGGAGTACATTCTCAATACTGATATTTTTGTAATTCATATTTTGGTCCTTGTCCCTATAGAAAGTTTATGGTCTTTTCCTTCCTCCTTCAGTTCTTACTCATGATGGTGAGGCTTTGTGTTGTAGCCTTTGGTTCTTTCAATTTGAAGCTGAAGAACGTGGTACTGAACTGGCTTGTGTGAAAAAACAAAGGCTGAGTGAATTCTGTTTGTTTCCCAGGATTAGCCCTGGAGTTAGATTGTTAAGTGTAGAGGAGATGTATTCTGGTCATGTGAGATCTTCTCAGCTGAGCTATGGCAAAGGAAACGCAGTGCTTGGTGATCCCGATTGCTGCAATATCTTCCCATTTCCCCAGGAGCCCTGAGGCACACTTGGGTTCCTGGTGTTGGTGTTTGAGAGGCTCCCCCATCCCAGAGCTCCGTGGGGCTGTCTGGGACAGCTCCTGTCCTCTTTTACCATGAAAGGAATTCATCTTAGCTATTCCTAGCCTCGCATGTTATGAGAGTGTTTGCCCCTTCTGCTGATCCCACTGTTCCAGAATTTTTCTGGAGAAATATTTTATGGCTCTTTCAAGGTCAACAAGGGTATGGGGAGAGAGCATTTACTGACTATTCAGTCATTTTGGTGCTGGAAAATTCAAGTAGGTGACTTACAAACATTTCAACATCTGTGTGCTGAAAGTCTCAGGAGCAGCTGCTGCAGATATCTAGGACTCCTTCCCCAGCTCTTAGTTGCTGGGTTCTGTTGGACTCTAGCCCTGTGCTTCTATCCCCATGTGCTGCTGCTTTGTCAGATCGCACCAGATCTTTCCTGATCAGTCCTGCCATGGCCAAGACATGTTGTGCTGAGTGCTGTGTGCTCCTCCACCCTCGTGTTACAGATCCTTCCCGTCGATTTTCCAGTCTTTCTTGGGCTGTGAATCTGCCACAGTCTGTCTCCTATTGGATTCTGCACCATCAAAAATTTGGCCAGATTCTCTTTTAAAAGGTATCTGAGGGAGTTTGTCTAAAAACTTAGGTGAGTAGTTGCTGTCACTCTGCCATCTTGGCTCTGCCCCTATTAGGGTTGCTGCTTTTTAATAAAATTTGAGATCTGATAGGGCTAGGTCACCTTACCGAGCATTTCTTTTCATCAGTTCCCTTGATATTGTGGACCCTTTCTTTTTCTAGGTGAATTTTGATATTAAATTCCTTTCTGCTAATCAGGGCAATTCATATTTTTTTTAAAATATTCATCCATCTTATTTACATTGTCAAATTTATGGGCATACAGTTGGACAAAGTCATTTCTAATTATCTAATTATTTTAATTTTCTCATCATTGGAGGTGAGTTCATCCTTTTTTATATTTGACATATATTTGATATATATATATATATATATATATATATATATTATATATATATATATATATATATATATTTGGTAGTTTGGTTTTTCCTAGTTCTTTTTTTTATTCAAATTAACCAAAATTTTAACAATTTTCTTGGCTTTTTCATAAAACCAGCTTCTATTTATTTATCGCGTCAATAGTTTTATTAATTCCATTTTTATTAACTTCTCCTTTAGTTTTCAATATTTCCAATTTTGTATTTAATTGTGGATTTTCAATTTATTCTTTTCTTAGATTTTCCAATTGCATGCCCAATTCATTGATCTCCTCTTTCTCTATTCTCTTCATGTGTGCATTCAAAGATATATAATTTCAACTAAGGAGTGCTTTCGTTTCATCCCATAAGTTGTGGTAGATTGTCTCGTTATTGTCATTCTCTTGAGTGAAATTAATTATATATGTTCATGGTGTCACAAAGCGAATTACTACATTAGCCATGTTTGAAAATGGGAATCTATACAATTTGAACACATCATGCCTCCCTTGGGAGGTGAATGGTGTATTTCATCTTCATCCTTTTGGACTCATAGTTAATCATGGTGTTCAATAGTATCCTAAGTATTTTCAGAGTTGTTTTTCTCTATAACGCTATCTTGATAAAATTCTAGGTGATTTCACTTCTCTCTCTATGAATTTGTAGACGTTTTTTCCAGTTTTTAGAGGGTGCTTCTTTGTTTTTTTAAAAAGTTACTCAATTTAGTTTAATTTTTAACATTCAATTCCACAAGATTTTGCGTTCCAAATTTTCTCCTTATTTCTGCCCTCTGCCCACGCCAAGACAATGTGCATTCTGATTACCACTTTCACAAATATGCCCTCCTTTCTATCACACCCCTGCCTTCTCTTATCACCATCACCTCTGTTTTCTTGTATGGCAAAACAGATTTCTGTTCCCCATTGCCTGGTTACCTTATTTTCCAGTTGCATTTAAAAACAATTTTTAACATTCTTTTTTTTAAAAAAATTTGAGTTATATCTACTTTTCTTTCCTCCCTCCCCACCCATCGCCACTGAGAAGGTAAATAATTAAGTATAGGTTATAGAGGTGTATTAATGCAAAATTTCCGTAACAGTTATATTGTAAAAGACTAGCAATATTTGCCTCCATCCTATCCTCTTCCCCCATTTATTCTATTCTCTCTTTCGACCTTATCTGTATTCAAAAGTGTTAACTTCTAGTTAGACCCTCCTCTCATTTGCCCTCCCTTCTATCATCCTCCACCCCCTGCTTATCCTCTCCCCTCATACTTTCCTGTAGTGTAAGATAGATTTTTATAGCAAATTGAGTCTGCATATTATTCCCTCCTTAAGCAAAATGTGACGAGAGTAACTTTCACTCTTTCCCTTTAACCTCCCTCTCTTCCTCTCCATTGAAAAAGATTTTTCTTGCCTCTTTCATGTGAGACAACTGTCTCCTTTATATTTTTCACTTTCTCCTACCAATATATTACTCTCTCATGCCTTAAGTTTATTTGTTTTAGACAGCATCTCTAACTTTTCAGTTCACTGTGTGCCCACTGTCTTTATTTACATAATCCTTCCAACTACCCAAATACTGTGAAAATTCTCAAAAGTTACAAATATTATTTTTCCATGTATGAAGGTAAACAATTCATAGTTAGTAAGGCCCTTGTGTTTTCTCTTTCCTGTTTACATTTGCACACTTCTCTTGATTCTTGTTTTTGAAAGTTAAATTTTCTAATAAGCTCTGCTCTTCTTAACAAGAATTCTTGAAACTTCTGTGTTTCATTGAATGACCACTTTTTCCCCAAAGTATCAAACTCAGTTTTGCTGGGGAGGTGATTCTAGCTTTTAATCCTAGCTCGTTTGATTTCTGGAATATCATATTCCAAGCCACATGAACTCTTAATGTAGAAACTTCTGGATCTTGTGATATCCTGATTGTATTTCCACAATACTCGAATTGTTTCTTTCTGGCTACTTGAAACACTCTCTCCTTGAATGGGGAAGCTCTAGTATTTGGCTAGAATACTGCTAGAATTTCCCTTTGGGAATCTCTTTTAGGAGGTGATCGGTGAATTCTTTCAATATCTATTTTACCCTCTGGTTCTACAATATCAGGGAAGTTTGCCTTGCTAATTCTTGAAAGCTGATATTTATGCTCTTGTTTTGATTGTGACTTTTTGGTCATTTTTAAATTGTCTCTCCTGTATCTATTTTCTAGCTCGGTTGTTCTTTCAATGAGATATTTCACATTGTCTGCGTTTTTTTCATTCTTTTGTTTTGGTTTTATAATTTCTTGATTTTTCATGAAGTCATTAGCTTCCTTCTGCTCCATTCCAATATTTAGGAAATATTTTCTTTAGTGAAGTGTTGGACCTCCTTTTCCAGCTGTCCAAATCTGCTTTTTTAAGGCATTCTTCTCCTCATATTTTTGGATCTTTTTTGTTATTTGGTGCAGTCTGTTTTTAAAGTATTATTTTCTTCATCATTTTTGATCTCCTTTAGCAAGCAGTTGACTCATTTCTTTCTTTTTTTCAATTTCACTAACATTGTTTCCGAAATTAAGTTAGTCCTACTTAAAACGTTTATATTTCATGAAGTACAGTATTTGAGGTATGGCAATAACAGTTCCCTCATATTTGATATTTTTTTCACAGACTCAATTTAATTATTTCCCCAGTGAAATCGAATCAAGTGTTCATATAACTCAGTTTTCAAAGTCGATTATGACTTGTTTACAAATTCGGAAAAAATTGAGGAAAGACATGAATAGAGGAAAAAAATATGTAGGCTGTGTATAATTCTTATAACCACATTAAATCCACGAAAGTATTTTAAAAAGTCAAAGAGAACTATACACATTTAAGGAAGACACAGTACATATACATAGAACCAATTCCCATGTAAAATAAATCTTGAAAGAATACAAGAAATTTCTTTTAAGTTTTCTATTTCTTCTCCTCTTACTTCAATATGAAGTTACTTGTTCCCTTATAATAGGAGCTCCTATTCCTCTCAGACAACGTTCATTTAAACCTAAAGTAGAATAGTTATTTATGGATAAAAAATCCTATTTAAATGACTGATTTTGAGGAGGAGCCAAGGATGGCAGAGTAGAAAGATTCACATATGCTAGCTCCGAACCCACAACCCAAAAATTTCCTGTAAAAAGAACTTCCAACAAATTCTGGAGCAGTGGAAGCCACACAGCAATGGAGTGGAGGAGATTTCTGTTCCAGAGAGCCCTGAAAAACAGACACCAAAGGTCCATCACGCACTGGACCCAGAGCAGAGCCCAGAGCTGCCTTGACCGTGGAGCCCCAAGAGGAGCAGATTTGACCAGCTTCAGGGATAGAATCTGTGGTGGCCGCAAAGGTCACTCAACCCACAGGCGCTACAGGTCAGTGAGAGACCCTATCTGGCTGGCCAAGAGGGGAGTGGGGTGTCTCCAAAACTCAGGTCCCCTTAGAAGGAAGCAGTGGAGGAAACAGAGGACAGAGGCTCTCAAAGCAGGAAGGCGCTCAGATCCATTACTGAAGGTCTGTGCATAAACCCCCTGGGGGAGCTGAGCCCTGAGTGGTGGCCCTCCCCCCACCTGAGAACCTGAACTTAATCCCACTGAATAGCAGCCCCACCCCGCCCCCAGTGAAAGCCCTGAGGCTGGGAAGCAGCACTTGAATCTCGGACCCCAAGCACTAGTGGGCCAGGGGTGGAAAGGAAGCTCAGAAGTCAAGTAACTGGCTGGGAAAATGCCCAGAAAAGGGGAAAAAATCAGACCAAAGAATGTTTCTTTCTGGGTGAACAGATATTTCCTCCTTTCCCTTCTGATGAGGAAGAACAATGCATACCATCAGGTATAGACATAGAAGTCAAGGCTTCTGTATCCCAAACATCCGAAAGAGATATGCAATGGGCTCAGGCCATAGAAGAGCTCAAAAAGGATTTTGGAAATCAAGTTAGACAGGTGGAGGAAAAACTGGGAAGAGAAATGAGAGACGTGCAAGAAAAGCATGAAAAACGGGACAATACCTTGGTAAAGGAGACCCAAAAAAATGCTGAAGAAAATAACACCTTGAGAAATAGGCTCACTCAATTGGCAAAAGAGGTTCAAAAAGCAAATGAGGAGAAGAATGCTTTCAAAGGCAGAATTAGCCAAATGGGAAAAGAGGTCCAAAAGCTCACTGAAGAAAATGGTTCTCTCAAAATTAGAATGGAACAGAGGGAGGCTAATGAGTTTCTGAGAAACCAAGAGAACACAAAACAAAACCAAAAGAATGAAAAAATGGAGGAGAATTTGAAATATCTCATGGGAAAAACAACTGACCTGGAAAATAGATCCAGGAGAGACAATTTAAAAATTACGGGACAATTTAAAAATTATGGGGAAAGAAAGAAATTAAGCCATGATCAAAAAAAGAGCCTAGACATCATCTTTAATGAAATTATCAAGGAAAACTGCCCTGATATTCTAGAACCAGAGGGCAAAATAAATATTCAAGCAATCCACCGATCACTGCCTGAAAGATCCAAAAAGAGAAACTCCTAGGAACATTGTGGCCAAATACCAGAGTTCCCAGGTCAAGGAGAAAATATTGCAAGCAGCTAGAAAGAAACAATTCCAGTATTGTGGAAATAAAATCAGGATAACACAAGATCTAGCAGCTTCTACATTAAGGGATCAAAGGGCATGGAATAGGATATTCCAGAAGTCAAAGGAACTAGGACTCAAACCAAGAATCACCTACCGAGCAAACTGAGTATAATACTTCAGGGGAAAAATGGTCTTTCAGTGAAATAGAGGACTTTCAAGCATTCTTGATGAAAAGGCCAGAGTTGAAAAGAAAATTTGATGTTCAAACACAAGAAGGAGAAGAAGCATGAGAAAGTAAATAGCAAAGAGAAGTCATAAAGGATTTACCAAAGTTGAACTGTTTACATTCCTACAGGAAAGACAATATTTGTAACTCTTAAAACTTGTCAGTGTCTGGGTAGTTGGTGGGATTACACACACACACACACACACACACACACACACACACACTCGCACACACGTGCATGCACACACGCACATACACACATGCACGCACACACAGAGACAGAGAGCACAGAGTAAATTGAATAGGGTGGGATCATATCTTTAAAAATTAAGGTAAACTGTGAGAGACATACATTGGGAGGAGAGAGGGTGAAATGGAGTGCAGCAAATTATCTCTCATAGAAGAGGCAAGCAGGAGACTTTTTAGTGGAGGGAAAAAGAGGAGAACTGAGAGAGAAACATTTAGTTTATTCTCATCACATTCGACTAAAGGAAGGAATAAAATGCACACTCATTTTGGTATGAAAAACTATCTTATAATACTGGAAAGTGGGGGTGAAGGAGATTAGCAGGGTGGGGGGATGATGGAAGGGAGGGCAATGGGAGGAGGGAGCAATTTGATGTCTACACTCGGGGAGTGACAGAGTCAAAAGACAGAATGGAAACAATGGGGGGGCAGGATAGGATGGAAATATAGTTAGTCTTACACAACAAGACTATTGTCGAAGTCATTTGCAAAACTACACAGATAGGGCCTATATTGAATTGCCTGCCTTCTCAAAGGGAATGGGTGGGGAGGGAGGGATGGGGAGAAGTTGGAAGTCAAAGTTTTAGGAACAACTGTTGAGTATTCTTGCTACTAGGAAATAAGAAATACAGGTAATGGGGAATAGAAAGTTATCTGGTCCTACAGGACCAAAGAGAAGATGGGGTCAAGGGAAGGGAGGGATGATAGAAGAGAGGGCAGATTGGTGATAGGGGAAATTAGAATGATTGTTGTATTAGGGTGGGGGTAGGGGAGAAATGGGGAGAAAATGTGCAACCCAAAATTTTGTGAAAATGAATGTAAAAAGTTTAATAAATAAATTTATAAAAAAAAAGTAAAAAAAATTAGCAAAGGAAAAATAAAAGAGTGTAACTAGAGTGGCATTTTTGGATCACTAATTTGGAAACACGAACAGTGTAGATTAGAAATGAAGGAGATTTTAGGATACTACTGCAGTCAGTATAAGATTTCAGCTAAGAACTTTGACTAGGCTGATAGTCGCAATAAAAATGAAGAAGAAGAGTTGGGAGATATAGTGAGAAAGAGTTGATGGGATTTGACACCTTGTCAGAGGTTGGAAACATATATCCAAAGAGAGAAATTTTCCTTAAACATATAGAACCAGAGGATAACCAACTGGAACCATTCAGAGTTGTATTCTTCATTCCCTATTTAAAATTTAACAACTATACCAGACAAAGCAATTAATAGGTTTCATGGGAAGCTTTTTATTGGAATAATGTAATCAGTGAAGTATCCATCCTAGAAATCTTGGATAGAATTAATTGAACTTGAAGTTAAATACCAACAGTTGACCAATATACAAGCGCAGTCCACCCACTCTTCCTGAAATCAGATTATAGAATAGGTGAAACTAGCTTTTCTTATGATGCATTGGGAAAATATTTTTGGTCATTTCTAGATCAAGTATCAGTTCATTACCCCCTGTAGTGGTAATTTAAATGTGAAGATCTTTGACATTCATTAATGGGCCCATGTGACCTACCTGGGTTACAGGCAATTGTGGTGGCAGGGACTTGCTGAAGGAGTGGAACAGGAAGGGATGGAGCAGGAAGAGGCAGAGTTGGAACAGAGCTGAGAGAAAATTGGTCAGAGCAGTCAGAACTGAGGGAGAGAGAGGAGAGCAGGCAGCTGACTAACCTGAGTGAGAGAACTTGTTTGTTATTTTGTGTAAGGGAGCCTGTTTGTGATTTGTTTAAGAGAAATGTTTTATGGGAAGCCTAGCAGAGGGAAGGCTTGCGGCTGGTGTTATTCTCTGCATTGTTGCTGTATATAGATTTCTTTATTTCTATGATGGATATGGCTTTCTGATATCTGAATAAATATTTTCGTTCTGCCTTTCAAAAAAAATGGCTGATTTCACAGTCCATTACTAAAAGTCATTAGAGGTCATTCAACTGACAAAAGAAGGTACCCAGTACACCTTTCTGTCAGGGTACTCATTTAAAGATTTAAGGACGGGAAAGGGAAAGAAAGAGACATCATAAAATGTTAAAAACAAGTGGGTCTATTCATACTGACCTGATATTTGAAAGTTCCTCAATCTTCTTTTGAACATAATTAACTTCATATCATGTTTATGTTTTGTTTGAAAAGGCTCATTTTTCATCTGACAGCAAAATAACTGTTGAAAAATGACAAAGGCTTAAACCTTAACGGTTTAAATTGAATGACTAATCTGATATAAATGGATATCAATTCTTAGAATTTTCCTGAGTCTCGTATCTGCTTCCTTTTTTCTCCAAATACTTCTTTAAGATCACCTAAAATTAACAGCATACCAAACAATTGTTAGGAAATGGACCAATACAGTGTAGTACATGAACATTATGAGATATTATTACTGCACCAGCAAATAGAAAAATTTATAGAAATATAGATAGACTGATAAGTGAACGGAACAGAATCAGCAAAATAATATGCATAGTGACAGCAATGTCAATCCAAGCTTAGCCCCAGAAAGGATTTCAGAAAATGTACCTCCATCCCTCCATAGAAGAGGTTGGAGAGTACTGATGTGCAATTCTGCATATACTGTCAGACTAAGTCAATATATTGGTTGCTGGATTGTTACTTTTCTTTTTGAATCTTTTTTTTTAAATATGGGAATATTATAGGAAGGGAAAAGTGGGAAGAGTAATACAAAATTAAGGTAATTGTTTTCATAATAAAAATATTGAAGATAGCTTCTTTTATGGGTAAAAGACCTTATGAACTATCAAATGCTTACATAAGTACTAAATTTCATCGTTTCAACTGTTACCATTAATTGTAATGAACCTAGCAAAAGCAGTATTACCAAGCATAACAGTAAATTAGTTTATTTCGCACTGTGTATATGAACTAAATATTAGGGGAAAACTTAATAGACATACCATAACTCAGAGAAATGAAATAAATATCCACATTTTATGATGCTTCCGTGGTGGACATGCTCTTACATGGTTTCATCATTTTTTCTACCCAATGAACAAAATTCTTTCTTGGGCATCAGGTTAATAAAAGGAGAAATACGTTTAGATATGTGAAAGGAAGAAGTGGAAGCTATATCCCAGGCATCTTCTCAATCAAAACTCTGCAATTCCAGCTTTTTAAAATGTTCTTCTGTTATGTCCCTGGCAAGACTAACAGTCAGAGCAAATTGTACCATAGCTAAGTCGTGAGGTGATAGTCAGACAGGTCCCACAGGTTTATTTTCCATTGAACTCCAACTTGTCCCCAGAATTTTGACGTCATGAAGTCTGGAAACTGCCACATGGGCCATCATCTTCATCATCTGGAGCAAAAGATTTCATACTATTGAAAAATATCTTTTTACTAGTCCAGTAATACCAACTGAGCATTTTAAAACTAACTTTGCCTTATTTATAGGGTCTCAGTACAACATTGAGTCCAAAATAATTCAAATACTGAAGGGAAAACATATGGTGTCAAAGTAAGGAAAAAGACATTAAAGACCTACCAAAGTCCCTCATACTTAACAAAGACTTCTGGGACTTTGTTTAATCCTGGAAAATGACTTGTGAATTTTTCCCCTCTCTCTTGTTAGTTTATTACTATTGCAAAACCAAATTGATAAAGATAAACTGAGATATAAGTGTTTTACCACCATCACTTTATTAGCAAGGTTAACAATTGCCAACAATAATATCCTCAGTAGCCCAGGATGCGAAAACTGACAGAACAGATGCTTTATACAGTTGGGCTACATAAGGTACCAGAAGAAATTAAGTGGTGCAAATTACATAAATCTCAGATCACACAGAGAGGAAGGTCGTTGCTCGTTTTAACTCAGAGTGAACATTACTGTAACCCTGGGAAATAGGGGGAAAAAAACAGTGTTGATTCACATCTTAAAAATCTTATAATGGGCAAGTATCCTAGGAACAGATAACTCATTTCTGCCAATGGCCAGCAAAACTCAAAGGTTTGAGTCTGTGGTTGAACTTAAACCTACAGGAGCAGGGAAGTTAAACTTTACAGATGTTACCAATGAGCCATATACAATTAAATCTATTTTTAATCCTCAAATACCGATTCAAGTGATTAGATACACTTGTCAGTCAATTAATAATGAACAATACGGAATAAAGTGGGCCATCAGATTTCAATTTTAAATTGCCCTCTCAATGGAGGTGTTCTGAAAAATCAGTTTACAAACGATAGCAAAGCATATTTCTAAGTCTCTCCTAGATTAATCAAGATAGATCGCCATCTCCTGGTCAATATTTTAAGTGACCAAATGCTGGCCACCTTTAATTTCATCCCTCAGAAAAATCAAAAGACTTGAAAAACCGACCAGTGCAACACCTATTCGGCATAGAAGCAAATAATGCACCTCAAAATAAAATTAGGCAGAGGAAACGATGTTGCTGTTGACATCAAGATACTACACGGGCATTAATTACAGTGAATTTCTCCTCTCTCACAGGAGCAATTTTTTCTTTTCCAGATCATTAGGACTACCCTGACATTTGCATTGCTTCAATACAGGCAGCCATACTGCATCAGTGTTTGAGAACCAGCAGAAAGGGGCTCGCAAAGACATAACTGAATTTCAAGTGCTAGTGTTTAGATAGAAGAAATCATTAAATGCTGCAAATTTGGACATAACGCATTATTTTGTGGATGATTTAGACTTCACATAATTATAGGGAAAATATCATGGATTCAATTTGAAGTGTGTAAAGGATACATACATATATATGTACATATATATCTATATGTGTTCATATATGTATATATATGTGTGTGTGTATATATGTTTCTCTGTTTGTTTAGCATTTCTCAGCACATCTCTGGGTAGGAGATGTGAATAAGCAATGCTTTTAATATCAAAGTAACATTTTTTAAACAACTCAGTGGCTTCGCTCTTCAAGTACTGTACTGTGTAGAAATTATGGAGCTAATTTTCCTCTTTCGAAGAGGTTGAAAATTAGAAGTATTATAGCATTATATGTCTCTGTCTATCTCTCTCCCTCTGGTTGGTTGTGTGTGTGTGGGTATACATGTCATTCATTCCACATAATAATCTTCTAAGCTAGGGCATTCTATTAAGGTACTTTCCATAAAAGGAGAATGAGGTTGAGATTTTAAATGACTAATACAAGGACAAACAACATAAAAAAAGCATTAGGGGAATCAAGGAGACACTAGCTCAAACAGGAATCACCAATCACTGATATTTCCTGTGCTAAGGAGAGGAGAGATCCTGTTAGCAGAGAACCCCTCTCCCAGACTTAACTTATCTAGCTGCAGGGTAACTCCAGGGAAATTCAGAAAAACTTCACCTGATCTCTGCTTTGGCACGTCAGCCAGCTCAACACCAGGTAAGTTGCAGTATTCTAGCATCCACCTGAAAGAACCAGAGGTCAAAATACACAAATTCTCAAGTTCTAAGGACAAGAACCGTGGGACAGAGCCACCTAGTCACCAGAAGCAGAAATGAACTTTAAAAGGCAGGAAAACGGTGATCATCATGAGCAAGAAGCAAACCGGAAAAAAAAAAATAAGACCATAAAATATTTCGATGGGACCAAGGACTAAATCACAAATACCAAAGGTGTCAGCACTAAGACTGTACTCACATTTGAAACTTCAGAAGGGAATATAAACTGAACTCAAGCCCAAAGAGCATTCTTGGAAGAGTTCCAGAAATATTTTAAAAGCTAAATAAGGAAGTAGAAGAAAAACTGGTCAATGATTTTTAAAATATGAGAAAAGCAATCACAAAAGACTTTAAATGGAAAATTGGACTAATAGAAAAGGAAACAAAAAACCTAACTGGGAAAATTGGACAAATGGAAAAGGAAGTACAAAACTAATTGGAGAAAGTAACTCCTTAAAAAGAACAATTAGACAGATGGAAAAGGAGATACAAAAGTTAACAAAAGAAAACAATTCGGTAAGAATTAGAAATGAGCAAGTAGAAGCTAATGACTCTATGAGACGCCAAGAATGAGTCAAACAGAATCTAAAGAATGAGAGGATAGAAGAAAATGTAAAATATTTCATTGGAAATGACTGGAAGTGGAAATGACTGGAAATGATTGAAATTGATCTGGAAAATAGATCCAGGAGAGAAAAATCTAACAATTATTGATCTAACAGAAAGTCATGATAAAAAAAAAGAGCCTGGACATATCTTCCAAGAAAGCAACAAGAAAAACTTCCCAGAGTTCCTATATTCAGAGAGCAAAATATTCTTTGAAAGAATCCACCACTCACATCCTGAAAGGAATCTCAAACTGAAAACGTAACGGAATATCATTGCCAAATTCCAGAATTATCAGAAGGAGAAAATACTGCAGCCAGGCAGAAAGAAACAATTCAAATACCGAGGATCTATAGTCAGGATCACACTGGACCTTGCAGTTTCTATATTAAAAGAATGGAGGGATTGCCATGATATTCTGTAAGGCAAAGGAGCTGGGAATACAAGCAAAGATCAATTACCCGGAAAAGTCGAACATATTATTTCAGGCAAGGAGATGTACATTCAATGAAGTAAGGGATTTAAAATCTTCCTGATTAAAAGATCAGAGCTCAATAAAAAATTCGATCTTCAAACACAAGTCTCAAGAGGGGCATAAAAAGGTAAACAGGGAAAAAGAACTTGTTCATCAGTATGGGCAAACTGTTTATATCCCTGTAAGGGAAAGTAATACTTGTTAACTTTGGTATTGTATACTTATTATGACATATAAAAGCTATATCTATCTATCTATTTATCTATATGTATGTATGCATATATATATATATATATATATATATATATATATAGAGAGAGAGAGAGAGAGAGAGAGAGAGAGAGAGAGAGAGTAGAAATTAAATAATGTGATGACAAAAATGTGATTTAAGGATCTGAAAGTATTGTAATGGGAGATGTGAAAAGAAGGAGGCAGAGAAAGGTAAATTCCATCACAGGAAGAGTCAGAAAAATGTATTACAGTAGAGGGAACGAGGGGAGGGAGATAAGTATTGCTTAAGATTAACTCTAATCTGACTTGGTTCAAGGAGGGAACTACAAACTCAGTAAAGTATAGAAATTTAACTAGCTCTATAGGCGGTAGGAGGGGAAAGGAGCAAGAAAAGGGAGGAGAAGCTAAGAACTAGTAAGAGAAAAGGGAGTAAATGGGAGAAGGGCTAAAAGAAGGGAGGGAAGACTGATTGAGGCGTTGGTCAAAAATTAAAACTCTATTGTGGAGGGGAAGGGAGAAGGGACATGTAAAACTGTAAATGTGGGAGAAATATGATGGAGGAAAAGACACAGATAGCAATCATAACTGTGAATATGAAATGGATTTCTTTATCCATAAAATGCAGGCAGAAAGGAGAATGAATAAAAAACCAAAACCCAGCAATATGTTGACTACAAGAAACACATTTGAAATGGGGGAATACACACAGGGTAAAGGTAAAAGGTTGGAGCAGAATATGTTTTGCTTAAGCTTATGTAAGAAGAAAAAGGCAGGGGTAGTAGTCCTAATCTCAGACAAATCAAAAGGAGAAATAGATCTAATTAAAAGAGATAAGGAAGGAAAATCTATCCTGCTAAAAGGCACCATAGACAACAAAGTAATATCATTCATAAACATATACTGTTGTGTTTGTCCTTTTTTTCTTTTTATAATAAAAATTTATTATTTAACTTTTTACATTCATTTTCACAAAATTTTGGGTTCCAAATTTTCGCCCCATTTATCCCCTCCCCCCACCCCAATACAACAAGCAATCTACTTTTCCCTATCACGAATTTGCCCTCTCTTCTGTCATCCCTCCCTTCTCTTGTCCCTATCTTCTCTTTTGTCCTGTAGGGCCAGATGATGTTCTATTCCCCATTAACTGTATTTCTTATTTCCTAGTAGCAACAACAATACTCAACAGTTGTTCCTAAAACTTTGAGTTCCACCTTCTCCCCATCCCTCCCTCCCCACCCATTCCCTTTGGGAAGGCAGACAATTCAATATAGGCTCTATCTGTGTAGTTTTGAAAAAGACTTCGATAATAGTCGTGTTGTGTAAGACTAACTGTATTTCCCTCCATCCTATCCTGCCCCCCCCATTGTTTCTATTCTGTCTTTTGATCCTGTCCCTCCTCAAGAGTGTTGACTTCAAATTGTTCCCTCCTCCCATTGCCCTCCCTTCCATCATTCCTCCCCCCTTGCTTATCTCCTTCTCCCCCACTTTCCTGTATTGTAAGATAGGTCTTCATACCAAAATGAATGTGCATTTTATTCCTTCCTTTAGTCGAATATTATGAGGGTAAACTGCTTGTTTTTTTTTTCTCAGCTCTCCTCTTTTTCCCTCCACTAAAAAGTCTCCTGCTTACCTATTGAATGAGATATAATTTACCCCATTCCATTTCAGCCTCTTTCCTCCCACTACATTTCTCTCTCACCATTTACCTTAATTTCTTTTAAGATATGGTCCCATCCTACTCAATTCACTCTGTGCTCTCTGTCTCTGTATGTGCATGCACGTGTGTATATGTGTGTGCATGCATATGTGTATGTGTGTATGTGTATGTGTGTGTGGTCCCACCAACTACCCAGATACTGAAAAGTTTTAAGAGTTACAAATATTGTCTTTCCATGTAGGAATGTAAACAGTTCACCTTTGGTAAGTCCCTTATGACTTCTCTTTGCCGTTCACTTTTTCATGCTTCTTCTCATTCTTGCGTTTGAAAGTCAAATTTTCTTTTCAGCTCTGGTCTTTTCATCAAGAATGCTTGAAAGTCCTCAATTTCATTGAAAGACCATATTTTCCCCTGAAGTATTATACTCAGTTTTGCTGGGCAGGTGATTCTTGGTTTCAGTCCTAGTTCCTTTGACTTCTGGAATATCCTATTCCACACCCTTCGATCCCTTAATATAGAAGCTGCTAGATCTTGTGTTATCCTGATTGTATTTCCACAATACTGGAATTGTTTCTTTCTTGCTGCTTCAAATATTTTCTCCTTGACCTAGGAATTCTGGAATTTGGCCACAATGTTCCTAGGAGTTTCTCTTTTTGGATCTCTTTCAGGTGGTGATCGATGGATTCTTTCAATACTTATTTTGCCTCTGGTTGTAGAATACCAGGGCAGTTTTCCTCGATAATTTCATGGAAAATGATGTCTAGGCTCTTTTTTTGATCATGGCTTTCAGGTAGTCCCATAATTTTTAAATTGTCTCTCCTGGATCTATTTTCCAGGTCAGTTGTTTTTTCAATGAGATGTTTCAAATTCTCTTCCATTTTTTCATTCTTTTGGTTTTGTTTTGTGATTTCTTGGTTTCTCAGAAAGTTATTAGCCTCCATCTGTTCCATTCTAATTTTGAGAGAACTATTATCTTCAGTGAGCTTTTGAACCTCTTTTTCCATTTGGCTAATTCTGCTTTTGAAAGCATTCTTCTCCTCATTGGCTTTTTGAAGCTCTTTTGCCAATTGAGTAAGCCTATTTTTCAAGGTGTTATTTTCTTCAGCATTTTTTGGTGTCTCCTTTAGCAAGTTATTGACCCGTTTTTCATGCTTGTCTTGCATCTCTCTCATTTCTCTTCCCAGTTTTTCCTCCACCTGTCTAACTTGATTTTCAAAATCCTTTTTGAGCTCTTCCATGGCCTGAGACCACCGGACATCCACCTGAGATGTCTGGGATACAGAGACCTCAACCTCCACGTCTTTCCCTGATGATAAAAATAGTTCCTCATCATCAGAATTGAAAGGCTGGAACATCTGTACCCCATGAAAGTAGCTTTGTATAGTCTTATTTTTCTTCCCTTTTCTGGGCATTTTCCCAGCCAGTTACTTGACTTCTGAGATTCCTGTCCACCCCTGCCTAGTTCTGCCCACCTAGTCCTTTGGGTCTGAGAGTCAAATGGGCTTTCCCAGGCCGGTGAGGCTGCTATTCAATGTGAGCTTAAGTTCTGGTGCTCGGGTGGGGGCAGGGCCGTCTCCCATGCTCAGTTCCCTTAGGGGGTTTATACAGAGACCTTCAGTAATGGCCCTGAACTTCTGCCTGCTGCTCCGGGAGTCCAGGGACACCCCTGCCACTGCCTCTGCCGCTGCCTCTCTCCCGAGGGGGCCCAAGTCACGGACACACCCCGCTCCCCTGTCGGCTAGCCCAGAAGTCTCTCGCACTGCCCTGTAGCGTCTGTGGGCAGAGGGACCTTCCCGTCTGCTGGAGATTCCGTCCCTGAAGCCTGCTCGGATCTGCTCTTCTGGGGCCGCATGGCCAGGGCAGCACAGGGGTGGATTCCACTGTCTGGAGTGCGACTGACTCCTGGGGACGGCTCTCCAGTGCTCTCTGGAACAGAGATGTTTTCCACTGTGTTTCTGTGCCTTTGCAGTGCTCCAGAATTTGTGGGGAGTTCTTCTTGCGGGAAATATACGGGCTGTCTGTGGTTGTCCTTTGTTGCCAAAGAAAACCATGCCATTAGAGAAATGATGACCTGACTTGCACTTGACTTTGTTGTGAGTGGGGGAGGGCTGTGAACGTCCCCAGCCTCACTTCTCCTCCACAGCCATCTGAGTCCAGTGACCAGATATTCATAGGAATGACTGGAGATGACCTAGGATGAGGCAATTGGAGTTAAGTGACTTGCCCAAGGTCACACAGCTAGTGAGTGTCGAGTGTCTGAGATGAGATTTGAACTCAGGTCCTCCTGACTGCTGCACTGGTGCTCTATCCACTGTACTACCTAGATGCCCCTAAACATATATTCTTCAAGTGGTATAGCACCCAAATTCTTAGAGAAGTTAAGGGAGATACAGAAAGAAATAAAAAGCAAAACTATACCATTGGGGAACCTCAACCTCCATCTCCCTGAACTCGATAAATCTAACCTCAAAATCAGCAAGAAAGACGTTACATAGGTGAATAAAATTCTGGATTAGGTAGATATGATAGATCTCTGGAGAATAACAAATCAAAGAAACCATTAAGAGCTTCATTCAAGAGAATGATAATAATGAGACATACCCAAACTTATGGAATACTGCAAAAGCATTTCCTAGAGGAAGATTTATATCACTGAATGCCTACATGAATAAAACAGAGAAACATAAGAATGAAATGGGCATGCCACTGGAAAAGCCAGAAAAAGAAAAAAAAACTGAAAATCCCTAAGTAAAAAGCAAAGTAGGAATACTAAAAGCCAAAGGAGTGATTAATAAAATTGAAATTAAGGAAACCATTGAACTAATAAATAAAAGTAAGAGTTGGTTTTATGAAAAAAGACAATAACAGATAAATCTTTGGTAAATTTGATTTAAAAAGGAGGAAAACCAAATTACCAATATCAAAAATGTAAAGAGAGAACTCATCTCCAATGAGGAGGGAATTGAATCAATAATGAGAAATTGTTTTGCTCAACTTTATGCCCATAAATTTCACAATCTAAATGAGATGGATGAATATTTAAAAATATATATAAATTTCCCAGGTTAACAGAATAGGAAGTTGAATACTTAAATAACCCCATCTCAGAAAAAATTATATTGAACAAACCATCAACGTACTCCCTAAGAAACAATCTCCAGGACCAGATGAATTTACAAGTGAATTCTGTAAAACAACTAAAGAACAGTTAATTCCAATACTATAGGACTATTTGGGGAAATTGTGGAAAGAGTCCTACCAAATTCTTTTTATGATGCAAATATACTTATTGTATCGTATTACTGCATCATAAAAAGAATTTGGTAGGACTCTTTCCACAATTTTCCCAATTCAATACTAGGAAAACAATCAGCATTCTTGATCATATTAAAAACTATACTATTAGAAAACATATGATATTCTCAATAAATGCAGAAAATCCTTTGACAAAATACAATACCCGTTTCTATTGAAAACACTGGCTAGTATGGGAATAAATGGAGCCTTCCATAAAATAATAAACAGTATTCACCTAAAACCATCAGCAAGCATCATATGTATTGGGGATAAACTGGATGCATTTCCAGTGAAATCAGGGGCGAAACAAGGATGTCTATTATCGCATTGTTATTCAATATGGTACTAGAAATATTAGTTTCAGCAATAAAAGAAGAAAAAATTCTAAGTAATAAGAACACACAGAAAAGAAACTAAGTTATCACTCTTTGAAGATGACTGAATCTCAGAGAATCAAGTAAAAAACTACTTACAATAACAACTTTGGCAAAGTTGCAGGTTATGTAATGAAACCACATAAATCATCTGCATTTCTACATATTATTAACAAATTCCAACAGCCACAAATAGAATGATATATCCCATTTAAAGCTACCGGACACTATAAAATATCTAGGATTCTACCTGCCAAAACAAATCAGGGAGTGTATGAACACATCCAGAAAACACTTTTTCATAAAAATAAAGTCAAATCTAAGTAAGTGAAAAAATATTAGTTAGTCCTGGGTTGACCAAGCTAATATAATTAAAATGAAAATCCTACCTAAGGTAGCTTACCTAGCCAATGTCATACCAATCAATCTACCAGGTAATTATTTTCTAGAGCTACGAAAAATATCAAAATTCATCTGGAAAACCAAAAGGTCCAGAATATCAAGGGAACTAATAAAACAAATGATAGGAAAGGTGGTCTAGCTCTACCAGATCTCAAATTGCATTATAAAGCATCAATCATCAAAACCACTTGGTGCTATCTACGAAATAAAAGAGTAGACCAGTGGAATAGGTTAGGTACTCAAGGCACAGTGTGCAATGAATATAGCACTATACTATTTGATAAACCCAAGGACTCCAACTTCTGGGATAAGAACTCACTGTTTTGCAAAAATTGCTGAGGAAACTGGATAACAGTGTGGTGGACACTGGGCATAGACCAATGCCTAACAGCATACATGAGAATAAAGTTCAAATGGATATATGATCTAGGTGTAAAGACTGATAACTATAAACAAGTTAGAAGAGCAAGGAATAGTGTATTGTCAGATTTAGGGAGAGTGGAGAAATTTTTGATGAAACAAGGGATAGAGAATATTATGAAATGAAAAATGGATAATTTTGATTACATTAAATTGAAAATTTTTGCACAAGGAAACCCAATGAAATCAAGATTAGGAGGGAAGCAAAAAACTGGAAAAGAATTTTTGCAATTAGTGTCTGTGATAAAGGACTCATTTCTAAAATATATAGGGAACTGAGTAAAATGTACAAGAACACAAGTCATCCCCAGTTGATATATGGTCAAAGGATATGAACAGGCAGTGTTCAGAGGAAGAAATTAAATTATCCATAGTCATTTTTTCATCTAAATCATTATTAATTAGAGAGATGCAAATGAAAGCAACTCTGAGATACCACATCACACTTATCAGATTGGCTAACCTGAAAAAAAAAAGGAAGATGATAAATGTAGGAGAAGATGTGGAAGAGTCGCAACACTAATTCATTTTTGGTGGAACTGTGAGTTGATCCAATTGTTCTGAGGAGGAATTTGGAACTTCGCCCAAATTTCTACAGAAGTATGTATACCCTTTGACCCACCAACATCGCTTCTAGTACTGTATTCCAAAGAAATCATAAAAACAGAAAGGGTCCCACATGTACAAAAATATTTATAGCAGCTCTCTTTGTGATGGTCAAGAACTGAAAATCGAGGGGATACCTATCAATTCGGGAATGGCTGAACAAATTGTAGTATACATGTAATAGAATGAACAGGCAAACTTCACAGATGCTTGGAAGTGCTTACATGAACTGATGCTAAGTGAAAGGAGAAGAATTAGGAGAAACTTGTACACAGCACCAACCTCAGCATGCGAGGAATTTTTCTGGTAGTGTTAACCTTTCACAGAAATGCAAGTATCTACAAATATTCCCAGTGGACAACTGAAGCAAAATGCCTTCCACATCCAGGGACAAAGTTATGGAATTGGATCAGAGAATTAAGCAGACCATTTTCTATTGTGTCTGTTTTGTTTCTTTCCATTTTCATTGTTTCTGTAATTATTTTTAATTCTTCTATGAAATGTGGCAAGGGTGAAATTGTATTTAACAAGAATGTATATCTAGAACCCCTAAGGGAGGGGGGAAGAAGGAGGAAAGGAAGGGTAGCAAGTAAGAAAAAAATCTAAGATATACGGAAGTGATCACAGAAAACTGAAAACAAATAATTCAATTAATTTAAAAAAAGAAGAAGAAATATGAGAAGACACCTTCTCTTGCTCCTTTGCATTTGTGAGATTCTACAGGTGTGGAAAATTCCAAAAGCTGTTGAATTTTTTATGTATTCATTGTTTTCCTGATTTTTCATAAAATCATTCCCCTTTAATTGTTTTTAAAATGTATTCTTTTGCATAAAATATGCCTCTCCAGTCGAGGATACGAAATAGTAGAAGAAAATAACAGTATAAAACAAAAGATAACAATAAAAATCTATTTTGCAAACAACAAAAAGGGAAAAATAGCCTGACTGGAGGGCTGGGGGTGGAGGGGAGATGGACTGGATTCCATTGTGAGAAATACATAAATTGGATTTTCTCTCTAAGTAAAAAAATATGTTGTAATTGAAGTCATTGTCTCCTCAAAACTTTCCTGAAAGCATTCTTGATCTCGTTATTCCTCAGACTATAGAACATAGTGTTCACCTGGGAATGACCATGGTATGGAAGACTGACACCATTTTATCTATGTCAGTTGAATGTCTTGGACTCTGTTAAAGGTACATGAAGGTGATTATCCCATGAAATATAGTGAGATGGGAAGCACAGGTGGAGAGTTTTCTGGTGGCATTCAGCAGAATGGATCATCAGAATAATCCGGAAGATTAACAACTATATAGTAAAGATGACAAAAAATTGGGGGAAAAAAGAGAGGGAATGGCACGTAGATAAAGAATACTAAGTCAATGATGTGAATGTCAGAGCAAAAGAAAACAGGCAGGGTGTAATATCAGAGAGAAAGTGATGCCCTTACACTGAAAGAAGGGCACAGTATCCAGGTGTACAGAGGTGGGCACCTTCATTCTGAATTTGGAGCAACATTTTCAGTTGTAGATTCCACACTTTACAAAGGACATTGATAGACCAGAGATTTTCCAGAGGAGTTCAGACAGACAGAGAAGGACTTTGAAATTTTATATTGAGTGGTGGAACGAAATGAGGGATTTAGGTAAAAAAAATAAAATATGAGATCAGGACAGGTCTTGGGATTAGTTATCTTTTAGGAATCTACTGGACTGACACATGGAGAAAAGATGTGGTTTGCTTCATTTGTACCTAAATGTAAGAAGCAGTAGCAAAGTGTGTTAAGAAGAAACCTTCATAGATTTGAAGTAAGGGAAATATTCCAAAAATACTGTTATTCAAATATGGAAGGGAGTATTTTCATGTTTTTAAATAAAATTTACCTATTTATTTTTAGTTTTCAACATTCATTTATACAAGATTTTGAGTTTCACATTCCCCCCCCCACTCCAAGACACCATGCATTCTAATTACCACTTCTCTCAATCTGCCCTCACTTCTGTCACACCCTATCCTTCCGTTATCCCCATCTTCTCTCTTTTCATCTATCTCAGGATAGATGTCTATACCCCTTTACCTTTATTTCTTATTTCCCAGTTGCATGCAAAAACAATTCTCAACATTCCTTCCTAAAACTTTGAGTTACAACCTCTCTCGCTTCTTCCCTCCCCACCCATCCCCACTGAGAAGGCAAGCAATTCAATATAAGTTATACATGTGTAGTTATGCAAAAGACTTCCATAATAGTCATGTTGTGAAAGACTGACTTTATTTCCCTGCATTCTTTCCTGCCCCCATTTATTTTATTCTATTCTCTCTTTCAACCTTGTCCTTCTCCAAAAATGTGTTTATTTCTAATTACTCCCTCCTCCCTTTTGCCCTCCCTTCTGTCTTCCCACACATACCCCAGTTATCCCCTTCTCCCCTACTTTCCTGTAGTATAAGGTAGATTTTCATACCACCCTCGATTAAATTCTTGAGGAAAGGGATAATGGACTATTCACTCAAGGATTTTATATAGGTGACCCACACAACTGTATGTCTATATGCATATATACTAGAAACACACATATGCATGTATATGTGTTTGTGTATGTTTACAGTAGTGAGAGGAATAGAGAAAAGTACAGAAAATATTTATTAGCCATTTTATAGCAAAATTTGTCTCCTAACCTTTCTTGCTATCACTCTACCCATAGAAAAGTACTTCATCTTAGAGCCTCAATAGCAGACAAACGCTTTCCTTAGGGTGCGCTGAAGTAGCTGAGGTTATCAATCGTTTTTAATTTACATAAGAAGTCAGATGGGGGTAAAGGCATTTATGATACCTACTAGATGGTTGTAAATGTCAGACATCACCCTCTCTGTGTTGACTGATGAAACTGCAGCTAATATGATACCTGATTTTCTTCTTCAGGTATCTTTTGCCATGTAAACCTTCTTCCTTTTAGTTAGCCTGCAATAGATTTTGCCAGTAAATCTTTGAAATGGAAATTTCACAAGCATATTCGAAATTATTTTCTACATAATTTTTCCACTATGTGATGATAACTCTTCTAAACCAAATCCGGAAAATTCAACTCAATAGAATTCATCAAATAAGAAAAGCAAAAGCACAAAACTTTAAAAGAATCAAGCAAAGAAATCAATAAACATTTATTAAACAATAACTATTGATCAGACACTCTGCTGTAAATTGGAGATACTAATACAACTTCGAGATTATATGGCATTTTTTAAATTTTATTTTGAATTTATTTGATTAAAGAATGATTTTCATAATGTAGTACAATAAAAAAGATTGCACATGAAACTTCAAATCTGTTATGCACAAATTACTTTTCCTTTCAAATACGCATCAAAATTATAATGTAAATTTATTTTTTTCGTCCCTTCTCCTAACACACCCACTGCTCTAGAGATGTCTACCTTTAGACACAAATAGGTATGTGTGTGTGTGTGTACAGAAACATATACATACATACATATATATATATATATAATTAGTCAACAACAAATACTTCAATATATCAGTTCTTTTTCTGTGTGCAAAGAGTACTTTTCCTCATATGTCCTTCACACTTATTTTGAGTATTTTGAGTATTAATAATAATCAAAATAACATACTCATTCAAAGTTATGCTTAAAACAATATTGTTGTTATTGTCTGCGATATTTTCTTTCTTCTGCCCATTTTGTTCTTAATTGTTTCATGCTTTTTGAATGAAAATTTTATAGATATTTCTGGGAAATAGGAAAGACTGAAATTAGCTATAAAGTGTTGATCTGTCATAAGCAACACGATTAGAGGCTGGTGACTCATTTAGACTGTCTGCAAAGGTAGATACAAAACTAGAAGGAATTTGCAAAAACAAAGCAAAAAAGGAAAGAAACTAGACAGAGGGCTGAACACAGCTATTCATATCTGGATTCCACACTATAAAAATTTTTTTGATAACTTGATGATCGTTTCAAAGAAGCCAAATAGGGTAGTGAAGACCCTGCACTCCATTTCTAAGAGAAGTATTTGTAAAAGTGGGTATTATTTAAGAATGAGAATAGAAGCCTCAGCCAGAGAAGATGATCATTGACTCTGAGGATTTGAGAGGCAATTAATGTCGAATAAATACTGATTTTTTAGTTTGATCCCAAAGTTTAGAACCAGAATTAATGCAGGAAAGACATGAAATGGTAAATTTAGATTTGATATTGCAAAAACACTTCCTATTAATAATACATTTAGAATGAGTGGCCGTGAGAGTTATTAAGTACTTCAGGCACTTATATTATCCACTATATCCCAAAATCTGTCCAAGCTCATGGTCAATGCTTCCATGAAACTATATATTCACGTCTTCCTTTGCTGTTCCCTTTTCCCCTTACTTTTAATCTTTCTCAACGTCAGAGTCTTTTTCAATAAGTCTTGTTTTCTCACTGTGTGGCAAAATTACTTAAGGTTCAAGAACATATAGAAGGTGCATTTTTGAGAATAAATTGGACAAGAAAAGTCATTGAAAATTTTCTCCTGAATAAGGAGAATCTGAATGATTATTTTATCTCATCTGTAAGTTTCTTGAAAACATTTTTGACTTCTCTGTTCCTCAGGCTGTAGACCAGAGGATTTAACATGGGAATGACCATGGTAAAGAAGACTGATGCAATTTTATGCCAAGAGAACAGAGCTATCATCCTGAGGCTCCCCCTCCAGGGTAAAGAGGTAGATAATGGTGAAAACTATGAAGAGGGGCACCTGAAATTCAGAGACATCTGTTAACCCCATGAGAATGAGCTACTTCACCTCTGATCCATTTTTCATGAAGATTCTAAGAATTTGGGTGATTCTCCTGGGAAAAGAAAAAAATAAGCTATCACTGTAATCAGGATTTTCCCTAGGTGATGGAATCATATATTTTATTAAAATATGAAACTGTGAACTTCTGGTATGACAATTTTTATGTTGATTAAACTTAACACAGTAATACCAAAAATTTCCCATTATCCAAAGGTAAATATTCAAAGTCTGAGAAAGCTACCGAACACATTGCAAATAGTCTCTAACTTACTTCTTACTTAGTTGTAACAGGTGAGTGAATTTTGACACCAATTGTCTTGGTGTGGTTTCTGATCAAATGAATTGGTGATGTAGAAGTAACAAAGTCTTTATTTCGTTTCTGCTTTGAAATAAATAGAAAAAAGGAACAAGATTTGTATTCCTATTTGAATCTTTACAGTGTAACATCTCAAAGGCTTAGATCTGATTTGTCTCCTGTGAAATAGTGCATCAGAATGCTTCCCCTTTTACCCAGAAAGCAGGAGAAAATTTACTTTTTTGTCTTCTGACATTTGAGTTTGTGATTTATAATTCTTAGAAATTTAAGGAAGGTCTATGTTTTCTCAAAATTCCAGCATTCCTTTGAGGATAATTTTTAATTTTTTTAATATTAAAACCAGTGATTTAACTACATATAAATCTACCCTACTGTTTTGAATTTTTATGTGATTTGAAGTGTAAATATGAGTAAGGTATGCTATAATAATTGTAATATAAGAAATCTGCCTAGTTCTTTCAGGATGTGTGGAAAAATTTCAAATGGATAAGAATGGTAGAGCACCTTCACTTACCCATGTACAAAGCCTTATTCAGGGAAGAGAGAGCAGATCTCACTGGAGAAACTCCTCTCCAGTTCATGGCATTTCAAGATCAGGGCACTGCATCAAAATCAGTAGCTGGACTGTGGCATGGGAAAAATGTTTCCAGGCAGGCAAAAAAAATAAGGGACAACTTCTTGACTATACTTTTGTTTCATTGAAATTAATCCAAATGATGTCATTATAGGGTTTCCATATCAAGAGAACTGAAAATGGACCATTTAAGACTTGAGAATACATATCCTTTTCAGGGAAAATCACTCCTCTAGGAACTCCCACCCACCTCAAGCAGTTGAATTCAGAATATATAATTTTTTCTCTAGTGTATAGAGATACAGTCCTGAATTTAAAGGGTATTCAGTTGTTGTCAAACTTTTCTATGGTTCATAGAAAAAAACAAAGTTGAGGAGAGTCAAGAAGTGAAGGACATGAGTCACTCTAGGCAACAATCTGTTGTAACCAGCAGAGGGGCACAAGAAACACATTCAGAGGAATAGACAATTCATGTTGGGTTAACACACTGGGGCTTTCAATAATACAGATTTAACTGAAGTATGTGAAAATAAATGTTCCTTTGCAAAATGTCATATAATCATCAACCAAAGAAACTGGCATTCTGTCAAGTGGAAGATTAAAGAATAGACCAGCCTCTTTTTTCCAGCCCACTATATACCTCAAAATCATTTTCATAGTGCAGTCAATGAAGCTTTACAGATATTCCTTTCCCCTCTTTATAGGAGACTTGAATAAAAGTGAACATTATATGTGGATCAATACTAAATTAAATGCTTCCTCATTCTGACAACTCAGCTTGGATTCTAAGGAAAATGCAGGATCATTATTCTCGCATGAATCTCTGAAATTGGTTTCTATCAGTCTCATTTTTTCAAATTTATTTATTTATTTGCTTTCAGTTTTCAATAATCACTTCCATAAGTTTTAAATTTTCTACTCCTACTTCCCCAAGATAACATGTATTCTTATATGGGTTCAACACATACATTTTCATATTAGTCATGTTGCATAGAAGAATTAAAACAAGTATAAGAAAGCATGAGTGAAACTAA
Source organism: Bettongia penicillata ogilbyi (assembly GCA_023548195.1). Taxonomy (NCBI): domain Eukaryota; kingdom Metazoa; phylum Chordata; class Mammalia; order Diprotodontia; family Potoroidae; genus Bettongia; species Bettongia penicillata. The sequence continues at coordinate 75,424 of JAJHZJ010000479.1, read as the reverse complement.
ACAAAACCAAACATACCAAGAGAAGATCGTCTATTCCATTATCCATTCTGACTTTATAATTCTTTCTCTGGATGTGGATAACATTTTGCATCATGAGTCCTTCAGAAAATGTTTTTATGTCCTTGCATTGCCGTGAAAGACTATGTTTATCAAAAACCGTACTCTCACACTGTGACTGTAACTATAGGAGATTCTCCAGGTTCTGCTCATTTCACTCAGCATCAGCTCAGAAAGGTCTATCTAGGTACTTCTGAAGTTATCCTGCTCATTATTTCTTACAGCACAACAGTATTACATTACATTCATATACCACATCCATTCCACAACTGATGGGCATTCCCTCGATTGTGTGTTCTTGACCGCCAAATAAAGAACTGCTATAAATATTTTTCTACATATGGATCCTTTCCCCAACTTTATGTTCACTTTGCGATATAACTCTAGCAGTAGTATTGCTGGGTCAAAAGGTATGCACATTTGTATAGCCCTTTGGGCATAGTTCCAAATTTCTCTCCAGAATAATTGGATCAACTCACAGCTCCTCCAACAATGAATTAGTGTTCTAACTCTCCCACGTCTTCTCCAACATTCATCTCTTCCTGTTTTGTCTTGTTAGCCAATCTGAAGGGTGCAATAGGATACCTCAGAGTTCTTTTGATTCCCATTTCTCTAATCAACAACTATTTATAGCATGTTTTCATATGAGTATGGAAAATTGTAATTTGTTTCTCTTAAAGTTGCCTGTTCAAATCCTTTGACTATCAATTGATAAATGACTTATATTCTCATAGATTTGACTCAGTTCACTATGTTTTAGAAATGAGGTCTTTATCACAGACATTAGTTGTAAAAAAAAAAATCTTTCCCACTTTTCTGCTTCCCTCCAAATCTTGTTCACACTTGCTTTGTTTGTGCAAAACTTTTCAATTTAATGTAATCAAAATTATACATTTTGAGTTTCATAATGTTCACATTCTCTTTATTTGGGCATAAATTCCTCTACTCTCCAAAAATCTAACAATTACACTATTCCTGCCTCTGCTAATTTATTTATAGTATCAGCTTTTATTTCAATTTTATTTTGGTATGCAGTATCAGGCATTGGTTTATGTCCACTTTCTGCCACACTATTTTCTAGTTTTCACAGCAGTTTTTGTGAAACAGCTACTTCTTAACACAGAAGCTAGATTCTCTGGGTTTATGAAACAGTAGACGGCTAGTCATTGACTAATGCATCATGTGTACCCAACCTATTCCATTGATCTACCACACTATTTCTTAACCAATAGAAAAGCAGTTTTTATGATTATTGCTTTATAATACAATTTAAGTTCTGGGCCACATTCTTAATCATGTATTTTCATTAATTCCCTTGATATTCTGGAACTTTTGTTCTTACAGATGAATTTTGATATTATTTTTGAACTCTAATAATTTTTTGGTAGTTTGACTGGTATGACACTGAATAAGTAAAGTGATTTAGTAAAAGTGTCATTTTTATTATATTACCTCTGCCTTCCCTGAGCAACTGACATATTTAAAATTATTTATATTATTTACTATTCATGTGAAAAATGCAATTGTGTCATATAGTCCCTGGGTTTGTTTTGGCAGGTAGGTTCCCAAATATTTTATAGTGTCTATAGTAACTGCAAAGAGGGTTTAGGTTTCCATCTCTTGTTGTGGGCTTTCACTAATAATATATGGAAGTACAGATGATTTATGTGCATTTATATTGTATCTTCAAACTTTGCGAGAGTTATTTTCATTTTGAGTATTCTTTTTGCTCGAGTAAAAGTATGTCATCATATCATCTCCAAAGCATGATAACTTAATTTCCTCTTTGCCTATTCGAATTAATTCTATTTATTTTTCTTCTCTTATTGCTAAAGCTAACATTTCAAGTGCAATATTGAATAACACGGATGGTAATGGACATGCTTGGTTCACCCCTGATCTTATTGGAAATGCATCTACCTTATCCCCATTACATATAATGTTTGCTGATGATTTTAAGTAGATACTACTTATTATTTTAAGGAAGGATACCCTTATTCCTATGTTAGCCATTGTTTTCATTATGGTATGGTATTTTGTCAAAACCTTTTTCTGGGGCAGAGCCAAGTTGGTGAAGTGAGAGCAACGACTCACCTAAACTCTTAGATAAACTACTTCAGATACCTCTAAAAAGAGGATCTGACCAAATTTTTGAGGTGCAGAACCCAACAGGAGACAGACTGTGGCAGATTCAAAGCCCAGGACAAACTGGAAGGTACAGGGATAGAATCTGTTCCGAGGAGTTGAGTCCACAGTACACAGCAGAGTGTATCCAGCTCAGCGGAGCAGGAAGGCCCTGGGAAACCTGAGACAGCAGCAGGCAGAAACACCAGAGCGGCAGTCCAGGGTGAGAGACCAGCAGAGTCCAGCGAGTGACAACCGCTGAGCACCAGATATCAGAGCAGCAGCTCCTGAGACTTTCAGCCCGAGGATTAAATGTCTGTAAGTCACCTACTTGAACTTCCAGGAGCCAGGATGGTGGAGTAATCAGTAAATGCTCTCTCCTCCCACCGTGCTAATCTTGAAAGAACCATAAAATATTTCCCCAGAAAAAATCCTGGATTAGCAGAATCAGCAGAAGGGGAAAAGAGTCTCATAACACCTGAGGCTAGGAAAATAGCTAAGGGGGATTCCTCCTACTGTAGCGGAGGCAAACCAGAAGGAAAGGGGCCCCAGGGCAGAGGAAATTCGAACTAGAACCGAAGCAAGCCTCAGCACCAGGAGAGGAGCCCCGGGGGTGTGTGCGTGGAAATTCCCATTAGAATCTAGGCGTGCCTCAGCACTCCAGGGGAAACGGGAAGACAATAGGGCAACTGGGATCAGCATCCCCTGAACTTGCCTTTGCCTGAGTTGAGTCGTGACCAGAACACCACTTCCCTACACTTAACAAGCTAACCCCAGGGCTGATCAGGGAAATACAAAACAAAAACCTGCTCTTAGTTTTTTTCACACAAATCAACACAGCACTAAGTTCTGTAACTTCGAACTGAAAGAACCAGAAGCCACAATACACAATCACCATTATGCACAAGAAAAAGCAGAAGAAGGGCAAAAAAATCCTAGAATCTTTCTATGGGGACAAAGACCAAAACACAGGTACCAAAGGGGTCAGTGATGAGATTGTACTTCCATCTGAAATTTCAGAAGGACTATGAACTGCTCACAAGCACAAACAGCTCTACTGGAACAGCTGAAGAAGGAAATAGAAGAAAACTGAGCCAATAACTTGAAAAGTATAAAAAAAAAAATAATTCACGGATGAGAACATCTCTTTGAAAAGGAAAATTGAACCAATGGGAAAAGAAAAAATAACTTTAAAAGGAACAATTGGACAGATGGAAATGGAGATGCAAAAGTTAAGTGAAGAAAACAATTTGATAAAGATTACAATTGGGCAAGTAGAAACTAATAACTCTATGAAGCAGCAAGAATGAGTCAAATAAAATCTAAAGAATGAAAAGATAGAAGAAAATGTAAAATATCTAATAATAAAAACAACCGACCTCGAAAAGAGATTCAAGAGAGAAAATTTAAGATTTATTGACCTGCCAGAAAGCCATGATGAAAAAAGGAGTCTGGACAACATCTTTCAGAAAATAATCAAGGAAAACTGCCAAGAAGTGCTAGATTCAGAGGACAAAATAGTCATCTAAAGAATCCACCGTTCATCTCCCGAAAGGGATCCAAAACTCAAAACCCCAAGAAATATTGTTACCAAATTCCAGAACTATCAAGTGAAGGAGAAAATACTACTGGCAGCCAGAAAGAAACCACTCATATATTGAGGAGCTACAGCTGAGATCACACAGGACCTTGCAGCTTCTACAATAAAAGATCGAAGGAATTGGAATCCAACATTTTGTAAGGCAAAGGAGTTGGGACTACAACAAATGATCAACTATCCAGAAAAGTTCTGCATAACATTTCGCAAAAGGAGATGGCCATTCAACAAAGTAAGGGATTTCCAGACCTTCCTGACAAAAATGCCAGAACTTAACAGAAAATTCGATCTTCAAACACAGGTCTCAAGAGAGGCATAAAAAGGTAAACGGGTGGAAAAAAACCCAAAAAAACAAAAACTTGTTACTCAATTTGGGCAAACTGTTTACTTCCCTATAAGGGAAGATGATACCTGTTAATCTTGAGAACTGTGCAACTCTTATGAAATACAAAAGGGATATACATAGAGAAAACTGGTATAAAGTAAATGATGTCATGTTAAAAATGTGATTTAAGTATGTAAATGGATTGCAATAAGAGGTGTGAAAAGGAGGAAGAAAATGGTGAATTACCTCACAGGAAGAAGTACAAAATTATAGTAGAGGGAAAGAGGGGAAGGAGATGAGCATTGTTTGAGAGGTACTCTCATCTGATTTGGTTCAAGGAGGGTTCCCAACAAACTTTAGTATATAATTCTAAGTAGCTCTATAGGCAGTAGGAGGGGAAGGGGGAAGAAAGGGAATGGGAAGCTACAAGGGAGGGAAGAAGCACTAAGGTTAAAGTGGAGTAAAAGGAAAGGGAGCTAAAAGAAGGAAGGGAAGGCTGCAAGAGGTGGTGGTGAAAAGTGAAAACTATTGAGGAGGGGAAGGGAGATGGGAGAGCTAAAAACATAAATGGTGGGAAAGAGGATGGAGAGAAATATACAGATTGTAATCACAACTGTGAAAGTTGTGAATGGAAAGAACTCCCATAAAAACGGGATGGATAGCAAAATGGATTAAAAGCCATAATCCAACAATATGTTGCTTACAAGAAACACATTTGAAACGGAGGATACACATAGCGTAAATGTCAAAGGATGGAGCAGAATATATTGTGCTTTAGCTGATGTAAGAAAAGCAGGAGTAGCAATCCTAATCACAGACAAAGCAAAACCAAAAATAGATGTAATCAAAAGAGATAGGGATGGAAACTATATCCTGCTAAAAATCACCATAGACAATGAATCAATATCATTACCAAACATGTATGCTCCAAGTAGTATAGCATCCAGATTCATACAGGAGAGGTTAGGGGTGTTGAAGGAAGAAATTGACAGCAGAACTATACTAGTTCTCAAACTCTAGTCAAACTCTCTCTCTCTGAACTCAATAAATCTGACCTCAAAATAAACAAGAAAGAGGTTAAGGAGGTAAATAAAACTCCGAATAAGGTAGATATGATAGATATCTGGAGAAAATTGAATGGTAATAGAAAGGAATAAACCTTTTTCTTAGAGGTACATGACACAGATACAAAAACTGACCATGTACTAAGACACTATGACATAAAAACCTCACAATCAAGTACAGAAAGGCAGAGATAATCAATGCATCCTTCTCAGATCATAATGCAATAAAAACTATATGTAATAAAAGGCCATGGAAAGAATCTAATCCTAAAGAAGGAATCGGTTAAAGAAGAAATCATAGAAACAATCAACAACTTCATTCAAGAGAATGACAATAATGAGACAACCTACCAAATCTTACGGGATACGGCAAAAGCAGTTGTTAGTAGAAGTTTGTATCCTTGAATGCCTACATTAATAAAATAGAGAAAGAGATCAGTGACTTGGGCATGCAGCTGAAGAAGCTAGAAAAAGAATAAATTGAAAATCCCCAAGTAAATACCAAATTAAAAATACTGAAAACCAAAGGAGAGAGTAATAAAATTGAAATTAAGAAAACTATTGAATTCATGAATAAAACCAATAGTTGGTTTTATGAAAAAACTAATAAAATTGATAAAAATTTGGTCAATTTGATTAAAAAAAGAAAGAAGAAAATCAAATTGATAATATCAAAAATGAAAAGGGTGAACTCACTTCCAATGAGGAAGAAATTAAAACAATAATTGGAAATTACTTTTCTCAACTTTATGCCCACAAGTTCGGTAATCTAAATGAGATGAATGAGTATTTTAAAAAATAAAAATTGCCCACATTAACAAAAGAAGTTGAATACTTAAACAACACCATCTGAGAAAAAGAAATTGAACAAGCTATCAATGCACTCCCTAGGAAAAAATCTCCAGGTCCAGATGGATTTACGAGTGAATTCTATCAAACATTTAAAGAACAGTTAATTACAATACTAAATAGACTATTTTTGAAGACTGATGGAAGAAGGAGTCCTCCCAAATTCTTTCTATGCTACAAATATAGTTGTGATACCTAAACCAGGAAGAGACAAAGCAGAGAAAGAAAATTATAAACCAATTTTTCAAATGAATATGGATGCAAAATATTAAATAAGATTTTTGCAAAACGAATACTACATTTTATCACGAGAATAATACATTATGATCAGGTAGGATTCATACCAGGAATGTAGGGCTGGCTCAATATTAGGAAAACTATTGGCATTATCGATCATATCAACAACAAAACTAACAAAAACCAAATGATTATCTCAATAGATGCAGAAAAATCTTTCGATAAAATACAACACCCATTCCTATTAAAAGCACTGGAGAACATAGGAATAAAGGGAACTTTCCATAAAATAATAAGCAGTATCTACCTAAAACTTTCAGCAAGCATTATATGCAATGGAGATAAGCTAGATGCATTTACAATAAGATCAGGGGTGAAACAAGAATGTTCATATGGTACTAGAAATGTTAGCTGTAGCAATTAGACAAGATAAAGAAATTGAATGAATAAGAATAGGCAAAGAAAAATCTAAGTTATCACTCTTTGCAAATGATATGATGATATACTTAGAGCATCCCAGAGATTCAAGTAAAAAACCACTTGAAGTAATAAACAACTTTGGCAGAGTTAAAGGTTACAAAATAAAACCACACAAGCCTTCTGCATTTCTATATATTAGCACAAAGTCCAACAGCAAGAGATAGAAAAAGAAATCCCATTTAAAGCTAGGGTGGACACTATAAAATACCTCGAAATTTACCTGCCAAAAGAAACCCAGGGACTATATGAACACAATTACAAGAGACTTTTTGCACAAGTAAAGTCAGGTCTGAGTAAGTGAATAAACATCAGTTGCTCATGGGTAGGTCGAACGAATATAATAAAAATGACATTTCTACCTAAATTAATTTACCTAGTTAGTGCCATACCAATTAAACTATAAGATAATTTTTTCTAGAGCTGGAGAAAATAATACCAATATCCATCTGGAACAAGAAAAGGTTCAGAATATCAAAGGGACAAATGAAAAGAAATGCTAGGGAAGGTGACCTAACACTACCAGATCTCAAATTGTATTATAAAGCAGCAATTATCAAAACTACCTGATATTGGCAAAGAAACAGAAGAGTAGACAAGGGGAATACACTAAGTACTCAAGACACAGCAGGCAAGGAATATAGCAACCTTCTGTTTGATAAACCTAAGGACCCCAACTTCTGGGATAAGAACTCACTGTTCAACAGAAATTGCTGGGAGAACTGGATAACAGTGTGGTGGAAGCTAGTCATAGACCCATGCCTGACATCCTACACAAGAATATAGTCCAAATGGGTACACAATCTAGGTACAAAGACTGATAACATGGAGAAACTGGAGGAGCAAGAAATAGTGTATTTATCAGATTTATGGAGAAGGGAAGAATCTTTGACTAAAGCAGAGATAGAAAGCAGAATGAAATGCAGGATGGATAATTTTGATTACATCAGACTGAAAAGGTTTTGCACAACCAAACCCAATGCAATCAAAATTGGGAGGGTTGCAATAAATTGGGAAAAAATTTTTACAGTTAATCTAGGGGATAAAGGCCTCATTTCTAGAATATATAGAGTACTGAGTCAAATGTAAAACAATACAAGTCATTCCCCAATTGATAAATGGTCAAAGAATATTAACAGGCAATTTTCAGAGGAAGAAATTAAAGATGTCTATAATCATATGAAAATTGCTCTAAATCACTGTTGATTAAAGAGATGCAAATCAAAACAACTCTGAGGCACCACATCATACCGCTTAGATTGGCAAACATGGCAGAACAGAAAAATGCTAAATGCTGGAGAGGATGTAGGAGAGTTGGAACACTATTTCATTGTTCGTGGAGCTGTGAGCTCATCCAATCGCTCTGGAGAGCAATTTGGAGCTATGGCCAAAGGGCTATAAAAATGTGCGTACCCTTTGACTCAGCAATACAGGTTCTAGGACTGTATCCCCCAAGAGATCATAAAAATGGGAAACGTTCCCAGTTGCACAAAAGTATTTAAAGCAGTTCTCTTTGTGGTAGCCAAAAACTGGAAATCAAGGGGATTTGATCTTCGATTGAGGAATGATTGAATAAATTATGGTATATGAAAGTAATGGAATACTATTGTGCTATAAGAAATGATGAACAAGAAGACTTCAGAGAGGCCTGGAAGGACTTATATGATCTGAAGCTGAGTGAAAGGAGCAGAACCAGGAGAACTTTATGCACAGCAATGACCACAGTGTGTGAGAGTTTTTTTCTGGTAGACTTGGAACTCCGTAACAACGCAAGAACTTAAAAAAGTAAATTCCCAGTGGTCTTCTAAGGCAAAATGTCTTCCAAGGCAAAATGTCTTCCACACTCAGAGAAAGAACTATGGAATTCGTTTGCAGAATGTAGCAGATCATTTTAGTGTGTGTGTGTGTGTGTGTGTGTATTATATTCTGATTTGTTATATGATTTCTTCCATTCATTTTAGTTCGTCTACACAACATGACTACAGTGAAAACGTATTCAATAGGAAAGTACGTGTAGATCCTATACAGAATTGTATGCCATCTTGGGGAGTAAGGGGGGTGGTTATTTTATAACCTGCAACTTTGCCAAAGTTATTTTTTTTATTTCAAGTAGTTATTTAATTGATTTTCTGGGAATCTGTAAATATATCATCATATCGTCTGCAAAGAGTGATAACTTAGTTTCTTCTTTGCCTATTCTAATTTCTTCAATGTCTTTTGATTCTCTTCTTGTTACAGCTAACATTTATATTACCATATTGAGTAACAGTGGTGACAATGGACATCCTTTTATGACTCCTGGTCTGATTAGAAATGCATCTATCTTAACCCCATTTCATATACAACTGCTGAAGGCTTTAGGTAGATACTGCTTATCATTTTATGGACAGTTCCATTTATTACTATGTTCTCCAGGGTTTTCAATAGGAATGGGTGTTGTACTTTGTCAAAAGTTTTTTCTCCATCTGTTGAGAAAACCATGTGGTTTCTGTTAGTTTTGTTTGTTATTGATTTGATCAATAAAGTCAACAGCTTTCCTTATGTTGAACTGACCCTGCGTTCCTGATATAAATCCTACCTGATCATAAAGTATTATTTTTGTGATTAGTTGCTGTATTCTTTTGGTTAAAATTTTATTTAAAATTTTTGCATCTATATTCATTTGAGAAATTGGTCTAAATTTTTTGTTTCTCTGTTTCTGTTCTTTCTGGTTTAGTTATCAAAACCATCTTTGTGTCATAAAAAGAATTTTGGAGAACTCCTTCTTCCCCAATTTTCCTAAATAATCTATATAGTATTGTAATTAACTGTTACTTAAATGTTTGATAGAATTCACTTGTGAATACTTCTGGCCCTAGAGATTTTTTCCTAGGGAGTTCATTGATGCCTTCTTCAATTTCTTTTTCTGAGATGGTGTTATTTAGGTACTGAACTTCCTCTTCTGCTAATCTGGTCAATTTATATCTTTTACGATAATCATCCATATCATTTAGATTATCGAATTGATGGGCAAACAGTTGAGGGAAGTAATATTTCATTGCTGTTTTAATTTTCTTCTAATTGGAGATGAGTTCACGCTTTTCATTTTTTGATATTGGTTAATTTGATTTTCATCATTCTTTTTAAAATTAAATTTACCAGTGGTTTATCAATTATATTGGTTTTTCATAAAACCAACTCTTGGTTTTGTTTATTAGTTCAATAGTTTTCTTAATTTCAATTTTATTAATCTCTCCTTTGGTTCTCAGTATTTCTAATTCGGTATTTACTTGGAGTTTTTCAATTTGCTCTTTTTAGAGCTTTCTCAGCTGCATGCCCAATTTATTTACCTCCTCTTTCTCTGTTTAACTCAAGCTTAGGAACACAAAGATATAAAACTTCCCCCAAGAATTGCTTTTGCAGTGTCCCGTAGAATTTAGTACTTTGTCTAGTTATTTTCATTCTCTTGAATGAAGCTGTTGATTGTTTCTATAATTTCTTCTTCTCTTTCTATGGGGACAAGGACCAAAACACAAGTACCCAAGGGGCAGTAGTGATTACTCCCATTTGAAACTTCACAAAGGAATATGAATTGGTCGGAAGAACAAAGGGCCTTCTTGGAAGATCTCCGGAAGGATTTTATAACCCAAATTAGAGAAATAGAAGGAAAACTAGCCAATGATTTCAAAAATAAGAAAAAAAAGGAATTCAATGATCAGAACAGCTCCTTAAAAAAGAAAATTAAACAAAGAAAAAGGAATTACAAAACTGAACTGGTGAAAATAATTCCTGAAAAGGAACAATCGGACAGATGGAAGAGGAAATACAAAAGTTAACTAAAGAAAACAATTTGATAAAAAAGTAGAATCAGCCAAGTAGAAGTTAATGAATCTTTGAGACATCAGGAATCAGTCAAACATAAAGAATGAAAAGATAGAAGACAATGTAAAATATCTAATTGGAAAAACAAATTACCTGAAAAAATAGATCCAGAAGAGAAAGGATTATTGGTCTACCAGGAAGCCATGATGAAAAGAATAGCCTGGACGATATCATCCAAAAAATTACCAAGGAAAACTGCCCAAAAGTCCTAGATCCAGAGGGCAAAATAGTCGTTCAAAGAATCCATAATTCCCCTCTTGTAAGGGACCACAAACTAAAAACACCAAAGAATATCTTGCAAAATTCCCGAACTATCAAACGAAGGAGAAAATACTGCAGGCAGCCAGAAAGAAACAATTCAAATATAGAGGGGCTACAGTCAGGATCACACAGGACCTTGCAACTTCTACATTGAAAGACTGAAGGAATTGGAATATGATATTCCATAAGGTAAAGGAGCTGGGACTACAACCAAGGATCAATTACCCAGCAAAGTTGAGCATAATATTTTGGGCAAGGAGACTGATATTCAATGAAATAATGGATTTCTAGACTTTCCTGATGAAAAGGCCAGAATAAAATAGAAAATTTGATCTTCAAAAGCAGGTCTCACGGGAGGCATGAAAAGGTAAACAGGGGAAAAAACTTGTTACATAATATGGGCAAATTGTGTACATCCGTATAATGGAAGATGACACTTGTTAAGCTTGAGAATTACACACACACACAAATACACACACACGCGCGTGGAAGAGGCATAAAAATATATTACACTAGAGGGAAAAAGGGAAGGAATATGAATATTGTTTGTGAGATGCTTTCATGTGATTGGATTCAAGGAGGGTAAAACAAACTCAGTTAAGTGCAGAAATACAACTAGCTCTATAGGCAATAGGAGGGGAAGAGGGAAAGAAAAGGGAGGGGAAGGCAAAACTCAGGTAAAAAATAGTAAGGGGAAAGGAGATTAAAAGAGAGGGGGGTTAAAAGAAGGGAGAGACAACTCAAAGAAGTCATGGTCAAAAAATAAAACTCTGTTGGGGAGAGGAAGAAAGAAGGGAAAAATAAAAGCATAAACAAGGCAAAAGAGGATTCAGGGAAAGACACAAATAGTAATCATAATTATCAAAGTGAATGGGATGAACTCTCCCATAGAAACAAGACAGATAGCAGAATAGATTAAAAAAACATGATCTAACAATATCTTTTTACTCATGATGATAACCCTTTTCCTGGATTTTAAGGTAGCTATTTGTGTCTGTGGCACAGGAAACTCTGTCCCACAGTTCTTATCCCTAAAACTTGAGGCTTTGTGTGTTGTGCTCTCTGATTCTTTCAACTAGAAATTAAATGCTGAAGCTTACCTGGTGCTGAGTTGCTGTTTAAAAGCAGAGGCTGGTTAGGTCTTTTTGAGTTTCCCCACAATTACTCTGGAGCTAGGTCGTTAACTGTGGAGAAGGGGTGGTCTGGAACCTGGAGGCTCCTCTGCATAGGCAATTTCATCTTTCTGTGCTAGTGTCTTCCTGATTCCATTGGGGTGCTGAGGCACACCTGTGGTCCTGAAGCCAGGTGGCAGTTGCTGACTTCACCCCCCTGGGGTTCAGGATCTTCTCCCGGTTTGTTGAGGTGGGACTGTCTGGGAAAACTCTGATCCTGTACTGGTCACCTTTGGCCACAGCAAGAGGAACCCTGCTTAGCGATCTTTCTAGCCTCCCATGCTGAGAGTCTGTTTACCACTTCTGTTCCTCCTACTCTTCCAGGTTTATTTTTTTTTCAGGGGAGATAATTTCTGCACTGGTCAAGATCAACAAGGGGAGAGAGATACCAGTTACTGATCACTCCACCATCTTGGCTCCTGAAACCAGAAAATGAGAAAACCTTTTCTTCCTAGACATAATTTACTTTTGAATACTGCAGCCATTACTCCTTGTTTTTCTTTCTAGGGCCAAGCAGAATATGTCTAATCTCTGTTCAGTAAGTCATATTTTCAAGTCCTATCCACCAAAAATTAAATTTTCATTCTCCAAAAATATAATTAATTCCCTAACTGTTTTTCCTATGAAATGAACACAAATAAACCTCCCCCATGCATGCTCCAGCAATCAAGAATTCTCCTAAAGTGTAACACCTAGGAAAAATGAAATAATCAACTATCTTCCAAAAATGACAAGAGAGAGAAGTACCATCATCTTCATCATATGGGATAAAAGATTTCATAATATTGACAGGTATTATATTAGTTGTTCACTGATAGAAATTGAATTTTTTTGAAGTAATCTTTCCTTAATCTATAGGGAACTCAGTGCCAATTTGAATCCCAAATAATTCAAATAGCAAAGAGAAAACATATGGATTCAAGGTATGAAATGGGACGCTAACTACCAAAGTCACTCATACTTAACCAGGACTTCTGGGCTCATATGGACCTTGTTTTATCCAGAGAACTAACTTGCAAATTTTTTTTTCTCTCTCTTATTAGCTCATTGATATTGAAAAAAAATGATAAAGAGAAACTGAGACACAAATGTCTGATATCAGTCAATTTGCTAGCAATTGTCAACACAAAGGCTCCTTCATAACCCAGGGTGCACCAACAGTCAGAGTAACTGTTTAATACAGTTAGGTTACATAAAATAATTGAAGAAATCCAGTCGTGCAAATTACATAAACCTGTGATTCCACAGAGGAAGGGTGGACTTTTTTTGTCTTGTCTCATATAGCATATTTCCCTACCCTGGGCAACAAAGAAAATACAGAGTTGATTCACATCTGAAAAATCTTATGTTGAACAAGTATCCTATGACCTGGTTGCCTCATTTCTGCCAATGGTCAGCAAAACTAAAAGATTTGCTTCTGTGATTGGACTTAAGCCTAGAGGAACAGGGAAGTTAAACTTCAAATTTTTTTGCCAATGAGGCTTATACAATAAAATATATGTTTGATTCACAAATATTAATTCCAGTGATTAGATACAACTGCCAATCATTTAATAATCAACAATACAAAATTAAAATGGGTCATCAGTTTTCAATTTTACTTTACTCTGAATGGTAGTCTTCTGGAAAATCAGTTTACATGGTGATAGTATGCCACGTTCCTAAGTTTTTCCAGACCAAATGCTGAACAGTTTTCATTTGACCCTACAGAAAAAAAAAATTTAAAAAAATGTAAAGAACCTAGTAGAGGAACACTTATTTAATAGAGAAACAAATAAAGCCCCACAAAATAAAACGCTTAACTAGAAAGGAAATTATGTTGAAGATGACATCGAGATAGTACGCTGACATTAGTTACAGTGACATTCTCTCTCAAATGAGTAAAGTTCTGTCCACAACCTTAGGACCACACTGTGATTTGTATTCCTTCAAAATATGCAGCCATACTGCAAGGGTACTTGGAAATTAGCACAAAGGGGCTCACAAAGAAATTCTCACAAAGAATTTCAAGTGTGAACATTTAGATAGAAGAATTCAGTAAATGCTAAAAATTTGGAATTAATTGTTTTCTAGGTGATTTGGACTTCATACAGAGGAAAAATAATATTGTGGATTAAATTTGAAGTATGTAAGAGATATATTTCCCCAGAGAACTGGTTCTTAATCATTTCTCAGCACACCTCTGGTTAAGAGCTATGAATAAGAAATGCTATTAACATGGGAGTTACAATTTTCAAACAACTCAGTGGTTTTGCTCTCCAAGTACTATAGTGTTCAGAAATTATGGAGTTGATTTTCCTCTTTGTAAAAGGTTAATGGCTAGCATTTGTTTAGCAGCATCTCTCTCTCTCTCTCTCTTTCTTTCTTTCTTTCTTTCTTTCTTTCTTTCTTTCTTTCTTTCTTTCTTTCTTTCTTTCTCTCTCTCTCTCCCTCTCCCTCTTTCTCTCTCTCTCTGTGTGCGCGCGTGTGTATGTGGACACATATCATTCATTCCACAAAATAATCTTATAACATAAGGCATATTATTAAGGCATACTATTCTTTAAATACAAAGAATCTGAAAGTGAGATTTTAAATTAATTGTCAAAAGACAAACATCATAAAACGTATCTGAGACAGAATTTGAATTCAGGGCTCTCTTATCTCCAAGTCTATTAAACTCTCTATTAAGTCATGCTTCCTCTGAAAAAAAATTGGATTACACTTCTGTGTGCATAGGAAAGGTAGCCTGACTGAGGAGCTACATTCCAGTGTGGGGAATATAAAGATTGAGTTTTCTCTTTAAGAAAAATAGATCACATTATTTACGTTGTTATCCACTCAGAACTTTCCTGAAAGCATTCATGACTTCTTTCTTCCTCAGATCATGGACCAGAGGGTTCAAAATAGGAATAACCATAGTGTATAACACTGACACCATTTTGTCTATCTCCATTGAATGACTTGAACTGGGTTGAAGGTGCATGAAGGTACATGTCCCATAAAATATAGATACTCCTGTGAGATGGGAAGCACAGGTGAAGACTTTCTGATGGCCTTCCGCATAATGGATTTTCAAAATGGTGATGAAGATTAACAAGTATGAAGCAAAGATGAGAAGAAAAGGGAAAAAGACAGCGAATTTACCTTAGATAAATAAAACTGATTCGATGATGTGAATATAAGAGCAAAAGAGAACTAGGAGAGGGGTATATCACAGAAAAAGTGATGACCTTACACTGAAGATAGGACACAGCATCGAGGTATACAGAGGTGGTCATCTCTATTCTGAATTTTGAGAAACATGTTCAGTCGTGGGTTCTAAATTTTAGGAAGGATAATCATAGAATAGAGATTTTCCAGAGGAGTTCATCCAGAAAGAGAAGGACTTTGAAATATTACAATGAGACTGGTAGAAGAAAATGAGTAGTTTTGAAAAAAAAATAAAAGATAGGTGTAAGGTTAGGTGTTGGGATAAGATATCTTTAGGAATATGCTGGACTGAAACACGGAGGAAGGATTTGGATGGTTTCATTTGTACCTAAAATGAAGAACCAGGAGTAAAGTGTAGAAGTTAAGAAGAAACAAACTTAGATTTGAAGTAAAGAAAATATTCTAAAAGTACTGTTATTCAGATATGGAAGGGAGTGCTTTGACATATACAGGATTTCCCCTCAAAGAAATTTTTGAGGAAAGTGCTTGTGGAGTACCTATTAAATGTTTTATACAGGTATACACACACAAATGTATGTTAATGTGTGTATATACTAATACACATAAATACTATAGCCACACACACACACACACACACACACACACACATAAGTTTGGTGTGTGTGTGTGTGTGTGTGTGTGTGTGTGTGTGTGTGTGTAATAGTGAGAGGAAAAGGAATAATCACTTGGGTAAAGCGTTCAAGATTCTTATTGTCAGAGAATTCACTGCTGGTCATCATTGTGGCACAAATGGCCATAGAGTTAGCAATGCCCATCCCTACCCTCCATTCAGTTCCACCTCAGGAAACAAAAAAGAAACTCAATGAGTGAGTCAATGACTCAGGGAATTTGACCCAAAAGCTGGCACCACAGCACCGAGTCCTTCAGTAAAGTGTATCAATCTCAGTAGCTGAATTCAAGGATGAGGCAGGGACTTTATGCACACCTGGGAACCCTGAAGCTCTAGGGAGATGGTGCTGCCTCAGAGACACTTGGAAGCTCTGCTGCCAAACGATGAACAAAACAAATCGTTGTCTGTTCATGAAGGAAAACAAGAGGGAACGTAAGGGAAAACCATTAGCATCCACAGAGAACCTGGGTAAACATGCCATCATGAAATTGATATACAATATTGATGAACTTCTCTGGGCAACCAAATTTTGACATAATTTTCCATAAGCTGTCATGACTAACAGTGTCAAAGGCCTTGCTCAGATGTTGGTCAGATTCCATTTCATACTTGTGTGGGGACTGGCAGAGTGATGTACTTTTTCATGCTTTGCAATCTACATTCATGATGGTGTGAGGTTTTGGAGAGACGAAGTAAATTTATATATTTTCCTGTCCCAACGTGCCCCAGGTATCTGGAAGCGATAATATTATGTGAACACCAGGCCAAACACCAGAGATCTACAAAATTCTTGAGAAGGATAGAATGAGGGGATTACGGAATTTTAGAGTTAGAGAGCTCCCAGAAGTCATCAAATCTAATCCATGCCTACAAAGGAATATTCTCTCTAACACATCCAGTAAGTGGACATCCCTATTGAAGTCCTACATTAAAGATATATTCTTCTGTCGATTAAGAATTGCTACATTTTGGAGAAACTTTTCCTTGTATCAGGTCAGATTTTACCTTTGAACTTTGCAGCCATGGAATGTTCCTGTTCTGCCCACTAAGACAAATCTAATTTCTTTTCCACAAGGCATGCCTTCAAACTATTCCATCCACATCACATACACTTAAATTTTCCTTCTCCAAGATGAATATACTCAATTCCTTATCTATTCTTCATGTGGAATAGTCTTCAGTATACCTTCTCTGTACGTGCTCCAGGTATCAATGTTTTTTTTTTTTTCCCCTAAAATGTGACTGAATAAAATATGCACATGTATTCTAGAAAGGGCAAAAGAGAGCCATACAATCACCTCTCTCATTTCGGGCAAAACATCCGTCAATGTGGTCGTGTATGTCATTCGTATTTAGCCTTCCAAGACCTACTGATATCATACTAGGAGAGAAAAACCACTGAACTATTTCAGATGAATCATGTGTTCTTTATAGTGAACCATTGCTAATTGATTTGAGTCACAAACTATTCAGATTTCAAAGGGGGAAGGTGTAGAGTCAAAGTAGTAAAAGAAATAACCAAGATCTGCCAAAGTCCTTTGCACTCAACCAAGATGTCTTGGCTCACGAGGACCAGGTATAATCATGGAAAATGACAACAAAATAACTCTCTTTATTATCATCATAAAAATGTAGGTAAAGAGAAACTGAGAGAGAAAGATCTGAGAACAATGAATTTATTAGTAAGTCTAGCAATTACCAATAAAAGGAATCCAGGGCTTTTCATTAGAAAAAGACACATCTTACAATCAGTGTAGCTTTTTTATACAATTGGTTGCATCTGGCATCAGAAGCAATCCAGGGAAGCAAACAAAACTAAGACAGTGATTGGTCACACATACAGAGGTATGATAGACTTTGCTTGGCGTGACTACACGCAAAAATGTCAATAACTCAGGAAAGCAGAGAAAATAGTTAATTAATTGTCATCCCATTAAAAGTGTAATGGTGGGCAAACATCCTATGACAAGGGAGTCTCATGTCTGTTAATGGTAAAGCTCAGAGATGTGTCTTTGTGGTAGCATTTAAGCCCATACAAATAGGAAAATTAAACTCTTAAAAATTTTACCAATGAGGCCAAACAAGTCTACATTTGATCCACAAATATTAATCCCAGTGACTAGATAGAATTATATATCAACAATTAATTAATAGTCTAAAGTAAAGTGGAGTATCAATTTTCAATTTCATATTACTCTCAGAATGGAGTTGTTTCTGAAAAATCAATTTATGTGCTGATAGTATATAACATGTTCCTAAGTCTATGCCAATATGACAAATTTAATATACAAAATATTTCAGTTTAACAAATATTACCCAGTTTTTATTTCATCACTCAGAAAATTCAAAATATTTTTAAATCACGTGAACCCCTATTCAGACACAGAAACACATAACTCACTTAAAGTGCCTTTCATCTAGAATGAAACTGATTGGCCTTAGGATACTATACTTACAGTACATTGAAATACCTCTTTCCTACAGGATCATTCAAAGGTCTTCCCAGGTCCTTATGACTGCCCAGTGGTCTATATTCCTTCCTAAAGGTTGCGATACTGTAGTAGTGTGCTGGAGCCAGCTCCAAGTGACTTGAAAAGTGATAATTGAAGTTTGAATGCTAGCATTTAATATGTAGAAGTCAGTAAATGTGACAAATCAAGCCTTAATTTCTTGTTTTGTTGATAATCTATAAAATAATGAGGATTAAATTTTAAAGTATGTCACAGACTAAGTTTTTTATTCATTTTTTGCCAGAGAGATGGTTCTTAAGCATTTATGAACATGCTTCTGGATTAGGGGCTGCTGAATAAGAAAGGCCAGTACCATCAAAGATACAATTTCCAAGCAACTCAGTGACTTTGCTTGCCTAGAATCACGTTGACCAAAATTTGTGGATCTGATCTTCCTCTTTGTAGTAGGATAATTGTTAGAGTCTCTATATGGTGTGAGTGAGTGTGTATGTGTGTATGTATCAATCATTTCACACAGAAATCTTATACGATAGGGGATGCTATTAAGGCCCTTAATACATGAGTAAACTGAAGATGAAATTTTAAGTGACTGGTCTGAGAGTAAAAATAAAATAAAATAAAAGCGTCTGAGACAGAATTTATAATTCACGGCTGTCTTAATTCCAAGTCTATCACATTCTCTACTAAGTGATGTTGGCTCTAAAACAGTTTTGATCACACTTCTATGTGCATAAGAAAAATAGCATGAACTGAGGGTTAGATCCCAGAGTGGGGAAGATGCGGATTGGATTTTCTTTCTTCTGAATATAAATGCCTTTTCTTTCTTTCTTTCTTTTTTAGTTAGATGCAAAAACAGTTTTTAATATTCATTTTTTATAAAATAAAATAAACACATATTGTCTCTCTTAAAAAAAAAAAGATGGTCTAATTGAAGTTGCTGTCCTCTAAGAACTTTCCTGAAAGCATTCTTGACCTCTTTGTTCCTAAGACTATAGACCATAGGGTTCAACATGGGGATGACCATGGCATAGAATACAGACACCATTTTGTCTATGTCCATTGAATGACTGGAGCTGGGTTGAAGGTACATGAAGATGATTGTCCCATAAAATATAAACACTGCTGTGAGATGGGAAGCACAAGTAGAAAAGGCTTTCTGGCGGCCTTCAGCAGAATGTATCTTCAGTATAGTGATGAAGATTAAGAAGTATGAAGCAAAGATGACAAGAAATGGGAAGAAGACAGTGAAGGAACCTAAGATAAAGAGTACTAATTCAGTGATGTGAATATTAGAGCAGGAGAGAATTAGGAGAGGGGGGATATCACAGAAAAAGTGACGGACTATGTTGCACCTGCAGAAGGAAAGGCTAAAAGTGCTTCCTATTATTATAGAAGAAGTGATAAAGCCACAGATGTGAGCACCACTGGCCAGATAGGCACAAATCGTTGAAGTAATAGTAGTAGTATAATGCAGGGGTTTACACACAGCTGCATGGCGATCATAGGCCATGGAGGCTAAGAGAAAACTTTCAGTAGTAGCAAAGGCCCCAAAGAAGAACAACTGTGTAGCACATCCATTATGGGAGATGACTTTATTCCCTGTGAGAAGTCCAGCTATCACCTTGGGTGTGACAGCTGAGGAGTAGCCAAAATCCACCAGAGAGAGATTGCTAAGAAAAAAGTACATGGGGGTGTGGAGGTGGGAATCCCAGAATATCAGAGCTACCATTCCCAGGTTCCCTACCAGGGTGATGAGGTAGATAAAGATGAACATTATAAGGAGAGGAATCTGAAGATCTGGATCATCTGTTATCCCTGTAAGGATAAACTCATCGACTTTAGATCTGTTCTCCATAGATGTCACTTCATACTAATGTCATTCACCTGCAATAAAAGAGTAACCATCAAAAAAATCCTTTCTGTATGAATAATGATTCCAAGATACAAAATGTGGTCAGAGACCTATTTTATGTGAAGGGTAGAAAGAAGGAATTAAGGGGCCAAGAGCCTCTATATAGTTATCATAGCAATTACTCTAGATCCCCAAACTTTATTGATCCAGTCTCTCACAGAGTCCTTCATCCATACTTCTTGCTCTTTTTCATCTTACTATTTATTTATCAATTTTCAAAGTGACATTTCCCACTTCAGAACTGGGAAGTAACTTATTCTCTAGCAAAGCAAACAGTGTATAAAAAGGGACTATTGTGTGTCAGCGTTTTAAAATGAGATCTTTTCTTAGAAATATGTCATGCTGATGAAGAAGCAAAAAAAAAGAGGAATAAAGGAGAATAGATGTGAATAAAACATGAAAAAAGTAAGAAGACTGAAGAGAAAGAAAAGGATAAAAACAAGTTAGCTGAGATTTTGCTGGGATCATCCCTTTTGCTGGGATAGAAACATAATAGCTATAAGGTCTTTGCAATGGACTGAAGTCACCAGTTCATAAGGAGGAACAACTGCCCGTGTACACCAGTTCCATATTTGTGAAAGTCGTCAGAGATGCCAATGGTAGATCATGTGAAAATAAACGTATGCTTTCTAAATTTGTTTCCCTCCTACAAAATTCAATTCTTCACCACCTGTCACTGGGAATGCAGAAAGTGGGCAAAACCGGGAACTTCTTGTCTTTTTACTTTCTATACACTTTTCTGGGTCCCAGAGAAATCACCAATCTTTGGTTAAGCTAAAAATCTCACCTACAGAAAGACCTTCCTGATCCATCTCAATTCAGGGTCTCCACTCTTTTGATTATGTCTAATTCATCTTATATATTTGTCTTGTTTGTATGCGGTCATTTGTATATTGTCTAGAGATTATGGATTATGCACTCCTTAAGCTCAGGGACTGCATTTAACCTTTTCTTTTATTCTCAGTCCTTGCCATGATTCTGGGTGCATAGTAGACATTAATAAATGTTTATCAACTCACAGCTTGGGTAATGGTAATCCTCCCTGCCTGAACTAAGCTAAGATGAACTTTGAGCGTCAGAAAAATGCATAGTCCATTCCCAGGCACCATTTTTAAATTTGGGAAAAACCTACTACAACTGTGCATCACTCACTCTTAAAGTGCTTAGTTTCATCTCCACCACTATGAAACATTAGAAAAACAAAAGATTTCAAAGAAGTTATAAGTAGGCTGTCACATGTGAGCTATTATATACTGTATATGTTTACATATGCATATGCACACATATACATATGCGTATGTATAGATATTAAACAGAAGCAGAGAATCTCAAGTCGGGAGAGTTCCTCAGAGGTCATTCATCTCAATTTAATCTGACCAGAACTCACCTCTAGAAAAGCTTGCCAAAATGGATATAAGATTGAAAGAATTGAAGAACCGATAAAAGTAGGAAGAATGAAAGATAAGAATAATATAATTCTAATAGTCTTTTGGGGTCCCCAAGGAATTATGACTAACAAGAAAGATGAGTTAGAATCTCTAACACAAGAAAATAAATCTGCCTGTCATGGTAACATTTAGACTTGAAGGATAGTAATCATAACTGGAATACGGTTCTGGAAATGTTCCTCCTTATTTCAGTGACAAGGGGTAGGTAACAGGAGACTATTATAAGTTTTCTAAAGTAAGAAAATATATTCATATGAAGAAATACAGGAACCAGACTGGGGAAACACGGCTGAAAGTATTTAAATTGTTATGAGTATATTACTTATTGGAGTGTTCAATTATCTAGGCATTTGTCAGAACGTTATCTCTTATTTTGTCTAATTCTGTCTGTCAATGTCTTTCTCTGCCTCTCTGCGTCTTTGCAATTTTGTCTCTGCCTTTCTCTCCTTGTCTCCATTTCCCCCTTTCTCTTTGTCTGATTAAATCTCTGTGAGTGTCTCTTCCCCTCTATCTATCTATGTATCTATCTCTTCAAAGAACAGCTGTTCATTCCTTGATGAAAATGATATTTTTGTCCATCAAACATGAAAATGTGAAGGAAAAAATATGAATAAATTCTATTCTGCATTGGATTCTCATAAAAGATAAGGAATTATTAGGTAAGATCAAAATAAATGGGAATGTTACAAAAATAGCAAAAGTAATTCAATTATTCTAAAGTTTGAGATAGATCAAAAAAGAAAACTAGCAATGTCACACATGTATTAGACTTGGGGACAGTGAACTCCAAGCATTTCGGTGGAAGGATAAATTAAGATAATATGGATTAATTCCAGAGGAAGGTCAAACTTGAAAGGAGAGAAAAGTACTGAAGAATAAAAAAAAAATGAAGATGTAGGAAGAACTGGCAATCAGTTGGCAAAAAAAGAGAGGTAACCAAGGATGAAGGTGGAAGCAGATACAATCTTATGGTAATAGAGTAAAAGCAGTGTCAAGGCTCAGTTTTGAAGTGAGGGAAGCCCAGAAAGCTTAAGACTACAATAAAGTGGACCTTTTTTATTGAAAAAGTAGGCATTTATAGAAACAAAGTATAACCAAATAAGGAACTTGACTGATTTTCAAGACAGAGGAGACAAGTACAATGAATGACAATCGAAGGCAGAACTCTCAGTTTCTAGTTTGCTTCTATTTTCTCTGATGAGGAGAATGATCTTTGGATTTAGAGGAACAGAAAAGCTATAGCTAAAGGAGAGTTGATACCAAAGCTAATAAGAACTAACACCAATATCAGTGGATAAAAGGGAAGGAGTATTTATACGGCATCTATTATGGACTGAGAACTTAGGTACAATTCATAGATACTATCTTTTTTGATTCTCACAACAAACCTGCAATGTAGGTTCTGGTTAACCCCTTCTGTAAATTGAGGATTGTGAAGCAAACAGGTTTAATGTGACTTGCCCCAAATCACTACTTAAGTGTCTAAAGCTGTATTTTAACTCGACTTCCTGATGCCACTCCAAGGGCTTTATCCAGTCTACCAGAGCTGCCTCTTTAAAGTTTGCAAGCTAATTTAAATACATTGGATGATTTAAATGTTACAACAACTTCGTGATACACATGCCTGACAAGGAAACCAATCTGATCTTACATTACATGGAGAGGCACAATATTCAGGCACATAAAAGAGATCCTATATGCTCTCCATTTGGAGCAATGTATTCAGTTGTGGATTCTGCCCTTAGGTGGGACAGAGATAGACTACAGATTTTCCACAGGACTTCAACCGGCATGGAGAAGGACTTTAAAATCTTACCATATTGGGACTGATGGAAGGAACTTCGAGTATTTAGCCTAGAGAACATAAAATATAGGTGTTAGGACCAAGGATGGGATTAAATTTGTATTCAGGTATCTGCAGAACTTACATAGGGAGGAAAGATTTATTTTTTTTTACCAAAAGGGAAAAACCAGGAATAGGTGGTAGAAGTTAAGAAGGAAGAAACTTATATATGAAATAATGAAAACATTCTAAAAATGTTCCTATTCAGAAGTGGAAGGGTATACCTTAACATATATTAGATTTTTCCCTCAACTGAAATTTTCATTGAAGGATTAGTTGTCCTCTTGTTTCACATATTGCATACACATATGAACATATATATATACATATTTTGTTGTAATAATATGTTACATTTACATATAAATATTCATACATATATGTATAGATACTTGTGTTTATGTATATAATGTGTATTTATGTGTGTATGTATATGTACATGGATGTGTGTATGTATGTGTACATATACCCACCCAAATATATATACACACATATAGGTGTATATACATATACATATATGCATATGCGTGTGTGTGTGTGTGTGTGTGTGTGTGTGTGTGTGTGTGTATGGAGAGAGGGGGGCTTATTACTTATTTATGGGAAGATTTGCTTCCAAATTCTTCTTATTGTCCCTGTGAAAATGGACAAGCCTCTTCAACTCAGAACCTCATTTCATTCATATATCAAAAGAGGATTGGTGCCTGCGTTACAGAACTGCTCTGAGTACAGAAGTAGATTATTCTTTGAAGTGCTTTACAAACTTTAAAACTCTAGTCAAGTTCTATCTACTGTTGTTCTTAATTGCTGACACTACTGTCGTTATAATTGTTATCTTTCAAAAGTCCTGTAAGATTTCATATTTCCAGGATACTGTGGAACTCTGTTCATCAATAAGGAAAAGATATTTGACGAGATGACTTCTGAGATCCTTTCTAGTTGTAAATTATTGGTCCTGTGATTCCTTTATCTTTTACTAATTTAAAGATGCTCAATAATCTTCGTAGCCCTGTAGTAATATAACTTCTTTTCTAATGTGGTCCAAGTGGGATTTATAGGCAATTACAAAATAAATAATTAAAATGTATCTCATCAGCTAGTAGAGGTGTAGAAAAATCTATCTTTACTACTAATACAATGAAGGATGTCCCTTTAACATAATACAAATTTTATTAAATAGAATACGACAGAATACAAACAAATAACTTAGAGTCAAGATTTATAATAATGTTGATCTTACGGTAGCAGAGCTATTTTGGTAATCAGTACTATTGAATCAAATATGTGTAGACACAGATAATCCTTCTCATTGATGTACTCAAGGTTTAATCCTTTTGAATTGTTAGAGCCCTTCTTGGTCACCAGGGCTGAAAAGATATTTGTTTTCTGCTCAGAAATGCCTAGGTTTTCAAGGATAGCACTTTTTGGAAAATAAAGCACTTGATTAGGAGCATGAAAACTTGCATTCTAATCTTGCTTTGATGTTCACTAATTTCTTCTGTGAATTCACAGAAATTAATCAAGGTTTCCGTATTTCTATCTGATCGTTTGGAAAATGGAAATAATATTTCTTCAGCTATGGAAGTGAAGCATTTTGTAAGGATTAAGTGCTGTAGATATGAGAATTAGCAGGTTCAGCATAAGTTATTGGGCTAGTACATGATCCTGAACGAATGGGTGCTCTGAGAAGCACTAAGATGCAGAGAAAAGATGAGAGATGTGATATTACACTGCAAAGTACCACGGTGGCAATGTGCTGTATTGAAGAGAGCTTTGATTCAAGGAAATGGACTTAAATCACACCATAGACTCTTATTAATTGTATATATATGAATAAACCACTCAAAACACTCAGGCTTAGGTTAGTTATCTGCAAAAGGAGGAGATAATAATAACGGTATTTGTCTCACACAGTTTGGGGACGATATAAGCCACTTTGCACATTTTTAAGTACTATATTTTTGTTACGTTTTTACATTCACATCCAATCTTTTGTGATCACAACTTGTACACAGATGGGAACTATTATTATAGGCATGGACTACACTCACCTCAACAGTTATAAATCCACTCCCACAGGAAATATTATGCCCTTAATCAATATCTTTTAAATATTCATTAGAACTGGGTAGTTGCCCATCCCTTCGTATTGCGAATTCAGTGAATGAAGGATAGACTTTGAAAAGCTACAGTGTGCATGGGGACCTTGGATGTTTGAATACAATTTCCAGACTTGATTTCACTTGAATCTGGAGACAAATGTATGAGATAAATACCACAAGTGCAAATAACACACAGTTTATGGATAAGGAAATGGAAGTCAAGTGACTCACCCATGGCAAGAGAGAGTTAATGCCAGAGACAGTGAAAGATTTTATCCATTTCTGCCTGCCTGCAAGTCCGGTGATTTTTCCTCTAGTCCATGTTGCTGTTGACATGAGTACTAAACTCTTGGACTGAACATCCTAGAACTCAGTTGGTTTGATTTTGGACAAGGTGGACAGGACTCCAAAGAATAAAGGTAGCCAAGAATTTTACATACAAGTGTTGACCTTGAAGTCTCAAGCCTAGAAAACACGAGATCCCATTGGGGAAGTTTTTCACTAGTTACTAGAGAAAAGAGCTGAAAAGTTCTTAGTGGTAGAATAATCACTCCTATTCATTGCTGCTCCATGGTGGCAGTAAAGATAGAAATTTGCACTCCACCAGCAAACAGAAAAGGAGCCAGATGAATAAATGAATGACTCAAGGAATTTGACCCACATACTGGTACCAGAGCACTGAGCCTTATAATGGAATATTGCGAGGTCAGTAGCAGAAGTCAGGGGTGAGATATTGACTTTATGCAGACCTGGAAGTCCTACAGCTCTTGGGAGATGGTACTGCCTTGGAGATAATTGGCAGTTCTGCTGCCAACTAATGAACAAAAGAAGCCATTGTGGGGATAACTATTTTCTCATCGGTACTTTGTCTTTTTTCCTTGTTGTTGGCAAAATGATGTAGAATTCTTCTAACACCCCCTTTGTGTTTTGTGACACTGGTCAAGTCACTGAACATCTCCAAGTCTCAGTTTATTCATCTTTCAATTGTGTTTAATGATCTCAGACCTGAATACTATGAAAAGGTTTTTGTGAAGACAAAATATAATCCTGAACTTGAGAGAGAAATAGGGAAGCGAAAAGATGTTCCTGATGTGGTGTAGTAAAAAAATCACTGTAGTGATGTTAGAACATTTGTTATAGAATTGATGGCCCTTTTGATACTTTAGGAAATTCATTTGTCATGGACGAAGTTTGATTTCCTTATTTATAACATGCAAATAAATATATTTTCATGATCTAAATCAATAATATTATGAGGAGAATTCTTAATACCCTGAATAATAGCGCTATTCTTTTTTAAAAAATCTTTTCAGAGCTCCCATTTTACCTCCCAAACTTTCATCTAGTGCTGTCTCAATCTGCTTTGTACCTCTGGTCCTTGAAGACACATGTTCTCAAGGTTCTTGCTCAATCTTGAAGGGAATGTCATACTAATCATATTTTTAAGTTTAAGTAGAGCATTTGACATGCTCCCTTTTAATATTCTCAACTTCAAGATTCAAAAAAAAAAAGACAGAAAAGAACACAGCGTAGAAAATTCAGAATTTCTGCATATACACAAGAATAATTCAATAGTGGCTTATTGTCAACTATGTCCTTGCTTTCTAGTAGCCACCCAACTGAAAAGTCAACTTTCATTCACTGTTTATATATTTTATATTTCCTTTATGTGTGCTCTTATTCGCATTCAATAAAATGTGATTTCTCATGGACAAACACAGAAAATTCATTTTGTCTTATTGTACTCATAACCTACCCTAGGCCTTAATGAAAGTAGTGGTCTAATGGATTATTGTGGAATTCAACTGATTTGTCACTTACTTGGACTAATTAGCATTGACATCCTTATCATATTCCCAGTTGGAAATAATCCGGGAGGGAAAACTAACACACCAAGTGAGCTAATCTAGATTCAAAAATATCCCAGTGGATCTGAATTATTAGCTGAGTCTAAAAAGATAAAATTTTGAGAGAAACTTGCAAAATCCTACACTTGTGTTACTTGCTGTCCAATGCACCCCCTCCCAGAAATTGCATATTCTGTACTCAGATGATCAGGTTCAGGATTTGTGGGTATGTTTGAGTGTTTGCGAGTGTGTGCATGTATATTTTATTTTATAATCACAGTCATAACTGCTGCCCATAACTGCAAATCCCATAATAACAATGTACATTATTCAATTATGATTATAAAATTCAAATTTTATTCCACCTACAATTCTTCAAAAATTATAAGTGCAAATTTATAAAACTTTAATAAATTCTTAAAAATACTTTTAATGTGGCAAATTCTGGAAGCATTTTAAAAAGCAATGTAGGAAGAACTCAAATATTTTCTCTTATCTATAAGATTTCCTAACAAATTTCTTTGGTCTCTACATGTTGTTGAATAAAAATTGCATTTTAATAAATTAAGTAACAAATAGTAGTATTTTCAACATTATATGACATATATGTGCCAGACTTTTCTATATTTGCCTGAATATCTGAAACAGTCTTAAACCTGGTTCTATATCAAATTTATGTCTGCTTTTTGATAAAAAAGAATAAAATAAAAATGCTTGCTCACATAAATATGAGTTGAAATATGGTAGGAAAATTTTATAATTCAATTTTGTGGAGGAACTTTTAAAAAAAAATAGCCACATAACAACGACTGAAAATAACTAGTTGTGATGTGGACTATTTACATTCCTACTTACTAAAGACCAGTAAGTCAGTAAATATGTATGAAATACCTACTAGATGCCAGGACACTGTGCTAAATACGGAGAATACAAAAAGGACAAAAGACAGTGACTGCACTTAAGGAGAAGAATAATGAATAAAAAATGAACTAGAAGTTCAATTGTATATATTGCTTTTTTAAAAAACAAAATCTGTGGGGGGAGGAGCCAAGATGACAGAGTAGAAAGACTCACACATGCGAGCTCCGAACCCCACAACCCATAAATTACCTATGGAAAGAACTCTCAATGGGTTCTGGAGCAGTGGAAGCCTTGCAGCAGCAGAGTGGAGGAGATTTCTGTTCCAGAGAGTCCTGAAAAGCAGACACGAAAGGTCCGTCGGGCACTGGACATGGATCAGAGCCCCTGCCATGGCCACAGGGCCCCAGAGGAACAGACCCGAGGAGGCTTCAGGGACGGAATCTCCAGCGGCTGCAAAGGTCCCTCCACCCACAGGCGCTGCAGGTCAGTGAGACAGCCTTCTAGACTGGCCAAGAGGGGAGCAGGGTGTCACCGTGGCTCGGGCCCCCTCGGGAAGAAGCAGCGGGGGAGGTGGTGGACAGGGGCTCACCGAGGAGGACGCAGGGTCATTACTGAAGTTCTCTGCATAAGCCCCCTTAGGGAACTGAGCCTCGGAGGCGGCCCTACCCCCACCTGAGCAGCAGTACTTATTCTCTCACTGAATAGAAGCCCCTCCCCGTGCTGAAAGCCCTGAGGCTGGGGAGCAGCATATGAATCTCAGACCCCAAGGAATGGTGAGGCAGGGGTGGAGAGGAATCTCAGGAGTCAAGTAACTGGCTGGGAAAATGCCCACAAAAGGGAAAAAAAAATAAGACCATAGAAGGTTACTTTCTTGGTGAACAGATGTTTCCTCCTTTCTTTTCTGATGAGGAAGAACAACGCTTGCCATCAGGGAAAGACATAGACGTCAAGGCTTCTGTATCCCAAATAGCAAAGTAGATATCCAATGGGCTCAGGCCATGGAAGAACTCAAAAAGGATTTTGAAAATCAAGTTAGGTGGAGAAAAAAACTGGGAAGAGAAATGAGAGAGATGCAAGAAAAGCATGAAAAACGGGTCAATACCTTGCTAAAGGACACCCAAAAAAAATGCTGAAGAAAATAACACCTTGAAAAATAGGCTCACTCAACTGGCAAAAGAGGTTCAAAAAGCCAATGAGGAGAAGAATGCTTTCAAAAGCAGAATTAGCCAAATGGAAAAAGACGTTCAAGAGCTTCTCACTGAAGAAAATAGTTCTCTCAAAATTAGAATGAAACAGATGGAGGCTAATGACTTTCTGAGAAACCAAGAAATCACCAAACAAAACCAAAAGAATGAAAAAATGGAAGAGAATGTGAAATATCTCATTGGCAGAACAACTGACCTGGAACATAGATCCAGGAGAGACAATTTAAAAATTATGGGACTACCTGAAAGCCATGATCACAAAAAGAGCCTAGACATCATATTTCATGAAATTATCAAGGAAAACTGCCCTAATATTCTAGAACCAGAGGGCAAAAGCAAGTATTCAAGGAATCCACCAATCACTGCCTGAAAGAGATCCAAAAAGAGAAACTCCCAGGAACACTGTGGCCAAATTTCAGAATTCCTAGGTCAAGGAGAAAATATTGCAAGCAGCTAGAAAGAAATAGTTCCAGTATTGTGGAAATACAATCAGGATAACTCAAGATCTAGCAGCTTCTACATTAAGGGATCGAAGGGCTTGGAATAGGATATTCCAGAAGTCAAAGGAACTAGGACTAAAACCAAGAATCACCTACCCAGCAAAACTGAGTATAATACTTCCGGGGAAAATATGGTCTTTCAACGAAATAGAGGACTGTCAAGCAACCTTGATGAGAAGACCAGCGCTGGAAAGAAAATTTGATTTCAAACACAAGAATGAGAAGAAGCATGAAAAAGCAAACAGCAAAGAGAAGTCATAAGGGACTTACCCAATTTGAATTGTTTACATTCCTACATGGAAAACAGTATTTGTAACTCTCGAATCTTTTCAGTATCTGGGTAGTTGTTGGGATTACACACACACATACACACACACACACACATGCACGCACACACATGTGAGCATACACACATGCACACACACACAGAGACAGAGCACAGAGTGAATTGAATAGAATGGGATCATATCTTTAAAAAATTCAGGTAAATATATAAGAGAAATGTATTGGGAGGAGAGAGGGTGAAATGGAATGGGACAAATTGAAGAGGCAAGCAGGATACTTTTTAGTGGAGGGAAAAAGAGGAGAGCTGAGAAAAAAACATGAAGTTTACTCTCATCACATTCGACTAAAGGAAGGAATAAAATGCACACTCATTTTGATATGAAAACCTATCTTACAATACAGGAAAGTGGGGGAGAAGGAGATAAGGAGGGTGTGGGGGATGATGGAAGGGAGGGCAATGGGAGGAGGGAGCAATTTAAAGTCAACACTCGGGTAGGGGCGGGATCAAAAGACAGAATAAGAAACAATGGGGGGCAGGATAGCATGGAGGGAAATAGAGTTAGTCTTACACAACACGACTATTATGGAAGTCGTTTGCAAAACTACACAGATATGGCCCATATTGAATTGCCTGCCTTCCCAAAGGGAATGTGTGGGGAGGGAGGGATGGGGAGAAGTTGGAACTCAAAGTTTTAGGAACAACTGTTGAGTGTTGTTCTTGCTACTAGGAAATAAGAAATACAGGTAATGGGGAATAGAAAGTTATCTGGCCCTACAGGACAAAAGAGAAATGGGGACAAGGGAAGGGAGGGGTGATAGAAGAGGGGGCAGATTGGTGATAGGGGAAATTAGAATGCTTAGTGTATTGGGGTGGGGGAGGGGAAAAATGGGGTGAAAATGTGGAACCCAAAGTTTTGTGAAAATGAATGCATTGAAAAAAAGTTAAATAAATAAATTTATATATCCAGAAAAAAAGAACTAAAAGAAAAAAAATCTCAATAAACAGACTAACCTTATGGCGGAAATAATTTCCTCAGTTATTACTTTGTTCTCATAAAAGCTGCCTATTGGCACAGTGGATAACGTGAATTCAAGAGTACACAGACACACTAGCTTTGTTACCTTGGGCAAGTCATTGAACCTTTCTTTGTTTCAGTTTCCTCAATTGTGAAAATAGGATAATAATAACACCTGTCTCCCAAACTTGTTGTGAGGATCAAATGTAAAGCTTTATGTAGAGCTTATATTTATAGCATTAGATTAATTTCTGGAATATGGTAGAAGCAATATAACTGCAAGTTATCCTCCTCATCATCATTGTTACCAACACCACTACCACCATTATCCTCATCATCATCCTTATCATTATTATGCTAGTACTGTTATACTGGCTACACTCTCAGGGAAACTCCAATGAATTTCTGACCAGTGTTACCAACCAGGTCATTTGAATATTCACCAAACACAAAAGCGTCATATGGAGAAACACAGGTTAAACTGGCTGCAGTCTTAAAACTGCAATAAGAGGCAATATAAGGTTTCTTTCTTTTTAAATTTTATATTGTTAGCCCCCCAATTACATGAAAAAAAAAAAACATTTTAGCACTCCTTTATTTTTTTTGAGTTGCAAATTCTGTCCCTTCATTACTACACTCCCTCCCCAAATGAGAAAGCAATCAATTTGATATAACTTATACCTGTCCAGTCATGGAAAAAATATTTCCATGTTAGTCATGTGAAAAAATGCAGATAAAAGAACAAAAAAATAAAGTAAAGACAAAGTATATTTTGATCTGCATTCAGACATCATCAATATTTTCTCTGGACATGGATAACATTTTTCAACATAAACCATTCAGAATTGTCTTGGATCATTGTAATGATGAGAATGACTAAGTCAATCATAATTGATCATCTCACAATATTATTGTTACTATTTACAATGTTCTCTGGGTTCTGCTCTTTGCATCAGTTTATGTCAGATATTCTAGGTTTTCCTAAGACCATCCTGGTTGACAATTCTTATAGCACAACACTATCCCATTGCAGTTATGGATATCTCATCAATTTCAAATTCATTACCACCACTAAAAATGGCTACAAATATTTTAGAGTGTAAATGCCTTTCTGGCATCTTTGGGATGCAGGCCTAGTAGTAGTACTGCTTAGTCAAAAGTATAAAAGGGTATACACAGTTTGTTTGTCCTTTGGATAGTTCCAAATTGCTCTTTGGAATGGTTGAATCAGTATACCACTTCACTAAGAAAGCATTAGTGCCTCAATTTTCCCACATGCCCTCCAACACTTAACATTTTCCTCTTCTCTCATGATAACCACATTAATAGGTGTGAGACGGTAGCTCAGAGTTGTTTTCATTTGCATTTCTTCAATCAATAGGGATTTACAGCATTTTTTTCATATGATTAATACATAACTTTGATTTCTTCTCTTGAAAACTTCCTGTTGATATCTTTTGATTATTTATCAATTAATGGATTATTCTAATTTCCATAGATTTCATTCAGTTCGCTATATAGTTAAGAAATGAGGTCTTTATCAGAGAAATATGCTGTCAACTTTTTCCATGGTTATGACGGCTATATATTTTCCTCCATGCTACTTTTCCTCTGTTCATCCTACTCTCTCTCTTACTCTGCCCATTATCAAAAGTGTTTTGCCTCTGACATTAATCTCCCCCAGTCTTCTCTCTCTTCTGTCAACACTCCCTTTTCTTATTGCCTTTGTCTCATATATTCTGGTATAGAAAGGAAGATTTCTATACCCAAATTGAGTTTGACATTATTCCCTTTTGAGTCAGTTCTGATGAGAATATGGTTCACATGACGCAAGACTTCAACCAAAGTCCAAATATATGCAATGCAACTGAGTCCTGACCCTGCTGTCAGTAAAGGGACCTCTGCAATCTCCTTCTTTAAAAATACATATACAATTTATTTGTTTTTCAGTTATAAACACTGACTTCCATGAGAATGTGAATTCAAAATTTTCTCCCCATCTTTCCCCATCCCACACCCCAGGAAACCATGCACCCCATCCACCCCTTCCTCCAGTCTATCCTCCTTTCTATTAGCTACCCTTCTTCCATTCACATTCCCCTCTATATTCCTGTAGGGCAAACTGGATTTCTATGCTGCATTGCTTTTATATATTAATTTCCAGTTGCATGTTAAAACAATTTGTAACATTTATTATTAAAGTTTTGAGTTCCGTATTCTCTACCTCTCTCCCCACCCATCTTCATTGAGAAAAACAAGCAATTAGGTATAGATCATGCATGTGTAACAACACAAAGGATTTCTATAAAAATTATGTTGGAAAAGACTAACCACATTTCCCTCTGTCCCATCCGCCCTCAATTTATTCCATTCTCTTTCCTCACTTTTCCTCCCACAGTATGTGCTTCTGACTATCTCTTTCTGCAATTTGCTATCCCTTCTATTATCTTCCCTCTCTGATCCCTTTCTCCCTTGCATTTCTGCCGGGTAAAATAGATTTATATACCCAATTGAGTGTGTATTATTCCTCCTAAAACCAAATCCTCTTCATTGTAAAAGTTCTTTCTTCTCTCTTTTATGTGAGACGATTTGCTACATTCTACCTCTCCCGTTCTCACACTCCAAATACATTCCATTCAACAGTAAATCTTAATTTTTTTTATTCTCCCTTCATATTCAGCTCACTCTGTGGCCTGTAAATGTACACACAGAGGAATACACACACACACAAACACGTACACATATGCATATATTTGTACACGTATATACACATGCAAACATACACCCAAGGGCATATACATATGTGATATACACATACATACATATCCATACACACTTGCATATACACCTACACATGCATATGCATAGGCGAATACGTATGCATATGTATACACATATATAATACATGTATGAATATACACATACATATGTGCACATATGCACACACGTGTGTGTGATCTTTAACTACCCCAATACTGAACAACGTCTCATGAGTTACAATTAACATATTTCCGTGTAGCAATGTAAACAGTTGAACTTTAATGAGTTCCTTAAGGCTTCTCTTTTCTGTTACCTTTACATGTTTCTCTTGATTCTTGTATTTGAAAACCAAATGTTCTATTTAGCTCTGGTCTTTTGTTTTCTTTTCTTTTTTTTTTCAAATATTTATTTATTTATTTAACTTTTTACATTCATTTTCACAAAATTTTGGGTTCCAAATTTTCTCCCCTTTTATCCCCTCCCCCCACCCCAATACACCGAGCAATCTAATTTTCCCTATCTAAAATCTGCCCTCTCTTCTCTCATCCCTCCCTTCTCTTGTCCCCATCTTCTCTTTTCTCCTGTAGGACCAGATGACTTTCTATTCCTCTTTAACTGTTAAAAACTATTAAAAACACTGGAGAACATAGGAATAAAGGGAACTTTCCATAAAATAATAAGCAGTATCTACCTAAAACCTTCAGCAAGCATTATATGCAATGGGGATAAGCTAGATGCATCTCCAATAAGGTCAGGGGTGAAACAAGGATGCCCATTATCACCATTATTATTCAATATGGTACTAGAAATGTTAGCGGTAGCAATTAGACAAGATAACGAAATTGAAGGAATAAAAATAGCCAAAGAAGAAACTCAGTTATCGCTCTTTGCAGATGATATGATGATATACTTAGAGAATCCCAGAGATTCAAGTAAAAAAACTACTTGAAATAATAAACAACTTTGGCAAAGTTGCAGGTTACAAAATAAACCCACACAAATCTTCTGCAGTCCTATATATTAGCAACAAAGTCCAACAGCAAGAGATAGAAAGAGAAATCCCATTTAAAGCTAGAGTAGACACTATAAAATACTTAGGAGTTTACCTGCCAAAACAAACCCAGGGATTATATGAACACAATCACAAAACACTTTTTGCACAAATAAAGTCAGATTTAAGTAAGTGGAAAAACATCAGTTGTTCATGGGTAGGCCAAGCTAATATAATAAAAATGACAATTCTACCTAAATTAACTTACTGATTTAGTGCCATGCCAATTAAACTATCAGATAATTATTTTCTAGAGCTGGATAAAATAATATCAAAATTCATTTGGAAAAACAAAAGGTCCAGAATATCAAAGGGACTAATGAAAAGAAATGCTTGGGAAGGTGGCCTAGCGCTACCAGACCTCAAATTGTATTATAAAGCAGTAATTATCAAAACCACTTGGTATTGGCTAAGAAACAGAGGGGTAGACAAATGGAATAGACTTGGCATTCCAGACACAGTAGGCAAGGAATATAGCAACCTCCTGTTTGATAAACCCAAAGATCCCAGCTTCTGGGATAAGAAGTCACTGTTCGACAAAAATTACTGGGAAAACTGGTTAACTGTGTGGCGGAAATGAGGCATAGACCCATGCCTGACACCGTACACAAGAATAAAGTCCAAATGGGTACATGATTTAGGTATAAAGATTGATACCATGAATAAACTGGAGAAGCAAGGAATAGTGTATTTATCAGATTTATGGAGAGGGGAAGAATTTTTTTCTAAAGAAACGATAGAAAGCATTATGAAATGCAAGATGGATAATTTTGATTACTTCAAACTGAAAAGTTTTTGCACATCAAACCCAATGCAACTAAAATTCAGAGGGATGTAGTAAATTGAGAAAAAATTTTTATGGCTAAGCTCGGGGATAAAGGCCTCATTTCTAGAATATATAGAGAACTGACTCAAATATATAACCATATAAGTCATTCCCCAATTGATAAATGGTCAAAGGATATGAACAAGCAATTTCCTGGGGAAGAAATCAAAGATATCTATAATCATATGAAAAAGTGCTCTAAATCACTATTGATTAGAGAGATGCAAATCAAAACAACTCTGAGGTACCACATCACACCTGTAAGATTGGCAAACATGACAGAACAAGAAAATGATAAATGCTGGAGAGGATGTGGGAGAGTTGGAACATTAAGTCATTGTTGGTGGAGCTGTGAGATCATCCAACCCTTCTGGAGAACGGTTTGGAACTATGCCCAAAGGGCTACAAAAATGTGCATACCCTTTGACCCAGCAATATCGCTACTGGGACTGTATCCCCAAGAGATTATAAAAATGGGAAAGGGTCCCACGTGTACAAAAATATTTATAGCAGCACTCTTTGTAGTTGCCAAAAACTGGAAGTCAAGGGGATGCCCATCAACTGGGGAATGGCTGAATAAATTATGGTATATGAATGTAATGGAATACTATTGTGCCATAAGAAATGATGAACAAGAAGATTTCAGGGAGGCCTGGAAGGACTTATATGATCTGATGCTGAGTGAAAGGAGCAGAACCAGGAGAACTTTGTGCACAGCAACGACCACAGCGTGTGAGAGTTTTTTCTGGTTGACTTGGAACTTTGTAATAACACAAGAACTTACTGAGAAAAAGAAATCCTAATGTCGGCCTTCAAGGCAAAATGCCTTCCACACTCAGAGAAAGAAATATGGAAGTCATTTGCAGAATGTAGCAGATCATGTTTGTGTGTGTGTGGGTTTCAGTGTATTATGTTTTGATTTGTTATATGATTTCTTCCATTTATTTTAGTTCGACTACATAGCATGACTATAGTGAAAATGTGCTCAATAGGAAAGTATATGTAGAACCTATACAGAATTGTATGCTGTCATGGGGAGGGAGGGGGGTAGTGGGGAAAGGGTGGGGGGGATAAAATCTTAACTTTAAAGAAATGATTGTAAAACATTAAAAAAGTAAAATAAATTTTTAAAAAAGTGCTAATTATTCCTTTTTTATCTATGTGTATTCCTTCTATTTCTTGTTTCTTGTTACAAGGTTATAGCTAGCATTTTATGCAGTATATAAAGTAATAGTTAAGCCTTGTTTCAAACCTGATATTTTTGGAAAGATATTTAGTATACCCATGTTACATGTAGCTCTGGAGCATCAAAATCAAGATAGTGGGATATAGAAGAAATGTAATCCACTTCCCTAAGTCAAACCCCTTTACAAATATGTAAAGTGAGCGCACGCATACACACACACACACACACACACACACACACACACACACACACACGCACGCACATAAGATAAGAGTCCTGAGCAAGAAATCCAAGAAAAAAAATCACACTCATTTCTTGCCTAGGGCAGGACAAGAAGACAGTCAGAGGGCAGAAGTGTTTGGCCACTGCCAACAGGATCTGGCCAGGAATACACTGGGCAAAGGATTATAGCTCCTAAGAATTGAAACAGACTAACATTGTGCACAAGAAAAGAAGAAAAAAAAAAACAGGAAGAACGAGGCCCCAGGGGCTCCTCAGATTAGTGAATTTTGAGTGAAAGTGTGCTGTGTAGCAGGTTTGGTGCTTAGCATCCACTTTTGACTCACCTTTCAGTGGAGGACTGTGTAAGGGACTTTCATAAAGAGGTGATGGAGGTTAGAATCATGAACTCTATGTAAGGAACGCACTGAGAAGCAAATAATAGCTGTTTGGCTCTGGTAGTGATAACATTTTTATATTACATTTATTTCCAAATATATTTCAACTTATTCCCTTATGCCACGAGTTGTGCTTTGTAACAAATAATTAAGAAGATGGGGAAAAGCAGTTCAATAAAACTAATATATAAACCAAGCTAAGTAGTATATATAGGTTTGAGCACCCAATGCCTGGAATTTCTAAAATATAGGAATTATATTTATTAAGTGAAGCAGATGTCTATGTAAAAATTGTTTGAATGTGAAAATAAAGATTGAATTGACAATGTTATAGAAAATATTTTGCATAAACAAAATAAATTCCATTATATTTGTAAATGTATTAGTTAATAGGAAAGTATTTTCCATTAATTTTGCTGGTTGTGAAGTAATTTCATAAATACATAGAGACATGATAGTTTATGTATAGAAATATGTAAGAATAAATATTATTTTCCAATTGAAAATTAGTCAAATTATATGAGTATACAGTTTTCAAAAGAAGAAATACAAGCTATAAATATTACCGGAAAAATATTCTATAATTCTAAATAAAATAATTTGTTGCATATAACTTACAGAAAAAGTGAAAATGATGAGTGTTGAAATATTGGAGGGGATAATGGACGAGAGATACATTAGTGCACTTTTGGTAGAACTGAGAATTGATTCAACCAAAATGAAACATAATTTGGAATTATACCTAAATTCACTAAATTATCTATAAAAAGACTTCAGAGGAGAGAAGATAAAGGTTCATGAGTATAATTACATCGTCCCAGAACTTCTGTGGTATCAAAGAACTTAAAATAAAGTGGGCATCCATTCATTTAGGAAAGAGATGCAGCCGTGGTGTAATGTACAGAGTGACCTTGGAACCAGGAAGCCCTGGGTTCAATTTCTTTCTCTTTTCCCGTGCTATGTGATTCTAGGTAAATCATTTAAACTCTCTAGGACATTTTCCAAGATTATAAGTTGCAGACTAGGTCAGTGAAGATTGTCTAACAATAATCATGTGTTAAATAGCCTTAATAGCCCACTAAGTGAAAGGCAATGTTCCAAATACTGGGGATACAAAAGGAGACAAAAGACTGTCTCTGCCCTCCGGGAGCTTACAATCTAATACGGGAGTCATCATGGAAAAACCCGTAAACAAATAATTTGTCCACAGGATAAATAAAAATTAATTAACAGAGAAGAAGGTACTAGAATAAAGACCCCCTTCTGGAAGGCTTCCAGTAAGGGAGAGACTAGACTCATTATTTCCAGGAACAGTGAACACTATAACCATTATAATGCAAGGAACTTCAAAACATGAAAATGAAAGAGAATTGGGTTTCTGTACACTTAGAGAAGACAAGACACACAAATGTGGAACAATTCCTAATGCAAATGATGAAAGATGCTTTAATTTTTTAGAATATTCGTAACAGACTACAAAGAAAGGAGCATTTATGAGTACATTCATTGAGGGAATCTGTGATACCTCTAAAAAGAGAATCTGACCAAATTTTGGAGGTACAGAATCCAATAGGAGACAGACTGTGGCAGATTAACAGAACTTCATAGACCAGAACAGACTACATGGTTGATGGGAAGGATTTGTTCCTCTGGGGTGAGCCCACATCACACAGCACAGAGCGTGCCACTGCAGAGCGACCGAGCAGGAAACCCCCAGGTCGCCAGGAGGCACGAGCAGCATAGCGGAAGAGCAGAGTGGTAGGCCAGGGCAGAAAACTAGCGAGAGTCACTAAGACAGCCACTAAGCCCCAGGTATCAGCTACACTCACTCCAGAGCCTTTCAGCTCCCAGATTAAACTTCTGTAAGTCTCCTACTTGAACTTCCAGGGAGCAAAATGGCAGAATAGTCTGTAAATACTCTCTTTCTCTGCCCTTGCTGACCTTGAAAGAACCATAAAATATTTCCCCAGAAAAATTCTGGATCAGTGGAATCAGAAGGGGCAAATAATCTCGTAGCACCTGAAGCTAGAAAAATTGCTAAAGAATATTCCTCTCACTGTGGCAGAGGGAAACCAGAAGGAAAGAAGTGCCAGGGGGGTCAAAACTCGCACTAGGACCCAGGTGTGCCTAAGTACTCCAGGGGAAATAGGAAGACTATAGAGCAGCCAAGATCACCAAGCACAGTGCTTGCCTTTGCTCTACCTCAGCTGAGGAGATCTCCCTTGACCAGACCACCCCTTCTGTAGAGTATGTGAAGAAGTTTGTCTAAGAGCTTAGGTGAATAGCTACACTCACTCTGCCATCTTAACTCTGCTCCAGTTGCCCTTCATTTTCTAGTTTAATGAGTTTCTTAAAGCTTTTATTTTCTGCTTACTTTTTCATGTTTTTCTTGATTCTTGCATTTGAAAGTCAGATTTTCTATTCAGCTGAGGTCCTTTCAACAAGAATGTTGAAAGTCCTCTGTTTCAATTAGATTCCATTTTTTCTCCTGAAGTATTATACTCAGTTTTGCTAGGTAGTTTATTCTAGGTTTTAATTCTATCTTCTTTGCCATCTGGAATATCATATTCCAAGCCCTTCTATCCCTTAGTGTAGAAGCTGCTAAATGTTGTGCTATATTAATTGTATTTATACAATACTTGAATTGTTTCTTTCGGCTGCTTGAAATATTTTCTATTTGATGTTGAACTCTGGAATTTGCCTACAATATTCCTAGGAGTTTAACTATTGGGATATCTTTCAGGAAGTGATCAGTGTATTCTTTCCATTTTTATTTTACCCTCTGGTTCTAGTATATCAGGCCAGTTTTAAGCTGAACTGTTTACATTCCTACATGTTATTTCTTGGAAAATGATATCCAGACTCTTCTTTTGATCCTGATTTTCAGGTAGACCAATAATTTTTAAATCATCTCTCCTGGATCTATTTTCCAGGTCAGTTGTCTTTCCAGTGAGATACTTCCCATTGTCTTCTATTTTTTTCATCGTTTTGCTTTAGTTGCATACTTTCTTGGTTTCTCATAAAGTCATTAGCTTATATATGCTCCATTGTAATTTTTAAAGAACTATTTCCTTCAGTAAGCTTTTGAACCTTCTTTTCCCTTTGGCTAATTATGTTTTTCACAGCATTCTTCCCCTCATTGGCTTTATGGACCTCTTTTGCCATTTGGATTAGTCTATTTTTAAAGGTGTTATTTTCTTCTGCATTTCTTTGGGTATTCTTTAGCAAACTGTTTTCTCGGTTTTCATGATTTCCTTGCATTGCTCTCATTTCTCTTCCCAATTTTTCCTCAACCTCTCTTATTTGATTTTCAAAATCCTTTTTGATCCCTTCCAAGGCCTGAGATCATTGTACAGTTTTTTTGGAGGTTTTGGATGCAGAAGCCATGACTTTTATGTCTTCCTGTGATAGTATTCATTGCTCTTCCTAACCCAAAAAGATTGGACAAAATACTGTTTCACCAAGAGAGTAACCTTCTATAGTCTTATTTTTCCCTTTTATGGGCATTTTCCCAGCCTTGACTTTTGAGTCCTTTGACAAGTGGAGGGTATACTTTAGGTACCTGTAAGTTCTCAGTTCTTCCAACTTGGCATAATAAACAGAGAGGAGTTCACTCCTCTCCTGACCTGTGCTCTGGACTCTGAGCAAACAGAAGCACACTTTTCTGTCCAGGGTCTGTGAGTAGGATTCCCTCTCCACAACCAAAACCATCTCTGCAGTGCCAGTGCTCCTCCTCAACCCAGGATGGCCACTGAGGGCTGAGACATAGATCATCTGATTGATTTCCCCAGGGTCTTTAGGCCAAAGACTCCAAGGTGGATGCTGCTATTGCCTGTTGCCCTAGGCCTGGGCTTGGGTCAGACCATACTCCCTTTTCACCCAGGTGAAAGAACTTTCTTACTGACCTTTGAAACTGTCTTTGGTGTTTGTGGTTTGAGGAATCTGGGAACCACAGCTACTACCTGTGATTATGTGTCCTGAAACCTTCTCCTGTCCTGTGTCTGCCACATGGTCCAGGCGGGGCTGCGCTCTCCTCTGAGGCCTGAGCTACATACCTTTCCTCTTGGCCTTCCAGACATTCTGGTGCTGGAAATCTCTTTCACTCTATTGTTTTGTGGCTTCTGCTGCTCCAGAATTTGTATTTAGAGGTATGTTATAGGCTATGGGGGGAGAGCTAGAACAGATCCTTCTTTCTACTCCACCATCTTGGCTTTGCCCAGGAGAAGAGAGAATTTTGATGGAAAAATAGCACATTGTCATTGAAGAGAATAATTTCAGAGTTCTAAATCATGGAATAGAGACATTATTAGTAATGGTCCAATCAAGTATATGAAAATCTCTGTGTGGGTAAGGTGGAATCAACATGAAGGTCACAAGAATTGAAGAAGATTAGTTTCAGTAACATAAGTTTTTTAATGAGTTTAAAAATGTGAAAAGAGACTTTCCTTATTGTAACATGTGTTGAAACAAAGCCATAATAGGAGAATTGCTATTTTTGTGTTAAGGTTAACCTAAAAAAGTTGACACACCAGAAGCTCACAGTGTCATTTTCTAGTAAAATACATTATTCCATGACCCACAGAAAACATGTATTTCATCTTTTCCCAGATGAATCAACCAAATCATTAAAATACTTCTTAGAAAATGGATCAGAGGTGAATAAGCTCATCCTCCTGGGGTTAACAGATGTCTTCTAGTTTCAGGTACCCACCTTCAGAGTTTTCACCATCATTTACCTCATTACTCTGTTGGGAAACTTGGGAATGATAGCCTTGATCTCTTGGGATTCCTCCCTCTACACCACCATGTACATTATCCTCTGTATTCTCTCTATGGTGGATATTGGAAATTCTTCATCTGCTACTCCAAAACTGGTTTCCTACCAGGAGGCAAAATTATTTTCTGCAATGGATTTGTTGCATGGTTACTCTTTTTTTACGGGCTTAGGCATTGTAGAAAGTTATACTCTTGTAATGGCCTATGATCGTTATGCAGCTGTATGCAAGCCCCTCCATTACACCACTCTCATGACATCTAATATGTGTGCTTGTTTGATAACCGGGTGCTACATCTGTGGTGTTCTTGCTTTCTCCATTCACACAGGAAATATTTTTATCCTCCACTTTTGTACGTCTAATATTATTCATCTTTTTTTTGGTGATATTCTGTGAATCATGGCTCTCTCCTGCTCTGAAATAGACCTTATTAAAAGAGTTGTCTTCTTTGATATATAATTTACTGCCATTTTTGCCATTTTTATCATTTTGATATCCTATTCATTCATCTTTATCACCATCTTGAGGATGCACTCAAATGAAGGCTGACAGGAAATTTTTTCCACCTGTGCCTCTCATCTCACAGCTGTGTCCATCTTCTTTGGATCATGAATCTTCATGTACTTTCAGCCCTCCTCTAGTCATTCCATGGATAAAGATAAAATTGC
The DNA here is from genome assembly GCA_023548195.1 of Bettongia penicillata ogilbyi. Classification (NCBI taxonomy): domain Eukaryota; kingdom Metazoa; phylum Chordata; class Mammalia; order Diprotodontia; family Potoroidae; genus Bettongia; species Bettongia penicillata. The sequence goes on along the minus strand of JAJHZJ010000479.1, from coordinate 32,210 downwards.
TTCAGTGTTCTACACTATGGTAATCCCCATGTTATATCATCTGGTCTATAGCCTGAGGGGAAAAGAATTCAAAAGTGCTTTCAAGAAATTTATAGATGGGAGAAAATAATAATTCAGAATCTCCTTACTTAGGAGAAAAATCTTTCAATGATTTTTTATCCACTTTGATCTTTAAGTACACTTTATACATGCCCTTAAAGCTTAAAACGTTTGACACACAATGAGAAGACAATACTTATTGGAAAAGTCCCTGATCTTGAGAAAGATTGAAGGCAAGGTAAAAAGGGGAAAGCAGAGGATAAAATGAATACATAAATAATGTAATGGAAGAAATGACCTTGACTTTCTAGAGATATAGTGGAGGAAATAAGGGCTTGGAGCCCTATGATCAATGTGGTCATGAAGTGATGGAAAAGATTCCATGACTGAAATGAAATAAATGAGAATATCTCTGTGTCATTCATCCCATTTCTCATATTGATCAGGAAATCAAATTCTTAATCCAGAACCTGAGTTTCATGTCCAGTTTTTCCCTTCCTTAATTTGATACTGTGATTTATAATATTCACAAATTTGGGGATTCTGGAAATTTTCACACAACTTCTTCTCTTTATTTAGAATTTTTTTGAAGTGTAACAAATGACCTATTCCTTTTGAAGAACTTAATATTTTCCGAGAATTTCCAGGACTTAGGGAGTAGACAGGTCAGTTTTACTAATTATACATGGTCACAATCCAAACTGAATAGGTTAAATTCACTTTAATTATTTGTATTGACCTTATTTATGGTTAATTGATTTTGCCCTGTACGTTCCTAAGCCATGTTTCTATGTCTCTTTTAATTTAATATAGTTGGGCCATAATAGATTTAGTTAAGAAATGTAGTTCTCAGGGGACAGAGCCAAGGTGGTGGAATAGAAAGATGCATATACTCTAGCACTTCCCCCACAGCCCACAAAATACCTGTAAAAATGACTCTCACCAAAGGCTAGAGCAGCAGAAGCCACAGAACAACAGAGAAAAGAGGTTTCCAGCCAAAGGTAACCCAGAAGGCCTACAGGAAAGGTCTACCTAATGGAGCACAAAGTGGAGCAGAGTCCAGACTTGGCTTCTTGGCACTAGGAGGAATGGGACCTGAACATATCTCCAGGCAGAGTTCCTAGCACGGAAGGTCCCAGATACCTCAACCCACAAATGACAAAGAAATCTCCAAAGGTCAGTGGGGGAGGGCTTTCCCAGCTGGGTGAGAAGGAACTGGGTTTCTCCAGCAATAGCCTCAGGCAATGGCAGAGGTCATGGAAGCAGAATGTAGGCAGCTATGGTGGTTAAGAAAGAACCTGGGTCCACTGTCCAAGCAGCTCAGCTTAAAGCCTCTGGTGATAGGGAACAACTGATCCAAACCTCAACCCTGAGTGATGGCCCTGCCCCCACCCAAAGTCCAGGGGAACTGTGCAACTGAGTCGAATCTTTTGACAAAAGATTCAGAAGTCAACTAACTGGCTGGGAAAATGACCAAAAAAGGGAAAAAATAAAACCATAGAAGGTTACTTTCTTGATGAAAAAGTGTCTACTCCCTTTCCTTCTCATGAGGAAGAACAAGGATTACTGTCACAGGAAGTTAAGACTCCTGCTTTCAGGGCCTCCAAAGTGAACTTAAATTGGAATCAGACAATGGAAGAGCTGGAAAAGCCAGTTAGCAGCTTGCTAAAGGAGAAGCAAATAATGCTGAGGAAAGTAACACCTTTACAAAGAGGCTAACTCAATTGGAAAAAGAGGGCCAAAAATCCAATGAGGAGAAGGGGGCATTAAAAATCAGAATTAGCCAAATGGAGGAGAAGGTTCAAAATTCCCTTGAATTATTATACTCAGTTTTGCTGGGTAGGTGATTCTTGGTTTTAATCCCAGTTCCCTTGAATTCTGAAATATCTTATTTCAAGCCCTTTGACCCCTTAATTGAAGTTGAAGCTGTCAGATCCTCTGTTATCCTGACTGTATTTCTACAATATTCGAATTGTTTGTTTCTAGCTGCTTACAGTATTTTCTCTTTGATTTATTTTATATCTTTTTTTGTGGATATCATCTCTTCTAAATCAGAAGAGATGATATCCACAAAAAAAGATATAAAATAAAAATTAAGAGGTAAGGGAGTAAAATACTGAGAGGAGAAAGAAATAGAATGGGACAGGCTATAATTCATAAAAGAGATAAAGAAAAAATCTTGTTCAATGGAGGAGAAAAGGGAGAAAGGGAGAGGGAAAAAGTAAAGCTACTCTCTCCACATATGGTTTAATGAGGGAATAACATGTTCAATAAGTAAAGCTACTCTCTCCACATATGGTTTAATGAGGGAATAACATGTTCAATAAATTTGTCATGAAAATCTATCATATGCTACAGGAAAGTAGGGAACAAGAGGGGTGAGGGGAATGATAGAAGGGAGGGAAAATGGGAGAAATGAGTAACTAGAAATAAACGCTTTTGGGAAGGGACAAAGTCAAATGATGGAATAAAAAAATAAGGGGGGATAGAGTAGGATAGAGGGCAATATAGTTAGTATTACACAACATGATTATTATGAAAGTCTTTTTCAAAACTACACATATATATCCTGTATTGAATTGCTTGCCTTCTCAATGAGGATGGGTAGGGAGGGAGGGAGGGAAAGAAGGTGGAATTCGAAGTATTAGAAACGAATGCTGAGAATTATTATTGCATATAACTGAGAAATAAGAAACACAGGTAATGGGGTGTAAAAAATTTTCTTGCCCTACAAGAAAAGAGAAAAGATAGGGGAGGGAAAGGTTGGACGTGATAGACGGGAGGGCTCATTGAGGGAACGAGTAATCAGAATACAAGAACAGGCATAGAAAGGCATGTAAGCCACTTAAGACTTGCCTCAAAAGATGTTCGTTAGCCAATGTGAAATGATAGTCATATCTGAAACCTGGTTATTGGAACTTGTTATTTTAAGACGCTATGGGACTATTAAGTGACTGTTTTTCTGCATCTAACTTCAGGTATGGATAGCAACAAAGGCGGTCTGTCCTTCCAATCCATGATGACAGTAAGCCTCTGAGATGGTGGTATGAACTGAAAACGGTGATCTCATGGGAAGGTTGAGAGAACAGATATTCAGCCACTGTTCCATGATCATCTTTTCTCAATGAAGCTGTTCTACTCCATGTTAAAAATACCCAATTCCTTTAAATTATTGTCTTACTAATAGAATACAGATCCTTCACTATCCTGCTTGCCTTATTTTGCCTGATCTTCAATTTGTCAAATTCTTTATTGCGAAACCCAAATATGAACAGTTGTTGAACCCTCTGTGCAGTTTGTTTTGCAATATCCCTCTTAATCTTGGGTCTATTTTTCCGTACTGACCAAATGAAAGTGATTCACTAGCTCTTCTTAACTTGCTTATGACTGATCAACACTTTTTACCTAATTTAATTCTTTTCTGTTCCTGGGAGAATTCAGTTTCCAAAAAGCAAGAAAAAAACGAAGAAAATGAGCAGAACCAAGAGAATACTGCATACAGGAACAGCAATATTATTTTTAAAATGACTTTGAATGAATAACTTATTTTGACTATTATAAATACCCAAAATAAATATAAGGAAAATCGGAAGAAAGGTACTCTCTGCATTCAGAGAAAGAACCAAAAAATAGAACCATTTATAGAATAATCTTATATAAACATTCCAACTCACAACATAGAGGTGGGCCAAAAGTAACTGCTTACTAAAAGGTTATTGATTGAGTTGTCTGTTTCTTATGAAGCCTTTTTTTCTTATTTATTGAACTTTACATTTTCAATTGAATTATGCAGATTTTGCTTTAGCAAAGAATTATGGTCATGTAAGGGAAATCATGTAGATAAACATTAAAACCTCAATGCTTTGAAAACTCAATATCTTTCATATTTATTAGAAAAGGAACAGAATGCATGCTAACAGTTTCTGTTCTCTACGAACTATCAGGACTATGAAGAGGAGAAACTATTAAGGCTATCCTTCACCCACTGTTCATTTGGTAACTTTTTTCCCAGATCCCTTCTCATGTAGAGGGAAGATTCAGTTCAGTATCATGCCCAATTATCCTGGCTTCTAGACCACCCTTTTCCTTTTCTTCACAGAATGTCCTATCCTGTTATCTACATCATTCCATTCCATCCATAAAATGACTAAAGTGGTTTTTTTTCCTAAAATGCAAATCGGATCATATCTCCCCACCTTGCCCATTTAGTAAAATCCGATAGCTTCCTATTTCCTCCAAGGGCTAATATGGAATGCTCAGTTTGGCATTCAAAGGCCTTCATAACATATCTGCCACCACTCTTTCCAGGTTTCTTACATGCTACTCTCTACACATCCTGTTGGATTCAGTATCAATGGCCTCCTGGCTCTTTCACAAACTAGACACTCCAACTTTTAGCTGCAAGCATTATATTTGGTTTCTCCCATTTCTGGAAGACTCTCCCTCTTCTGCTCCAACTTCTGATCTCCTTGGCTTCCTTTACCTCCCCATTAAAATCACGTCTATCTCAGGAAGTATTTCAAAACCTCTCTTAATTTTATTGCCTTCCCATTGCTAATACTTCCTATTCATCCTGCATATAGCTTGCTTTGTGTATACTTTTTTTGCAAATTTTGTTCCCCATTAGATTGTAAGATTTGTGAAATTTTGGACTGTCTTTTGCCTAATTTTGTATCATCCAGCAGTCTATTTCAATCACAAGAACTGGCTCTTAGTAGATATTCAATAAATTTTATTGAGTTTATCTGCATTTAGAGCTTTTAGTACTGTTCAATCATGCCATACTCCTTGTGATCCAATTTGGGGTTTTCTTGGAAGAGATATTGAAATGGTGTGCATTTCCTTCTCCAGTTCATTTTTACTAATGAGGCAACCAATGTAATCAGGGTTATGTGGTTTACCTCGAGTACCTTATCACAAGCAGACTCTCTTCAATAAAATCACAATCACAAAATGACTCATGCTACCCAGGAGTCTGCATCCTTCTTAGCTCTGAGTGCTCTCATGACTAACTTCCTCTCAGCTCTGCTCTAGCTTTGCCTCTTCCTGCTCCTCCCATTCAGCAAATTCCTCCCACCACAGGCTGCATGTGATTTAATGGGCCTATTAATGAATAGGAAAGATTTTCCAATTCAAATTAGCATTACAGCTAATCAATAAATTACCCTGCACTAAAATGACTGTCAAGTTATAATTATAATTTTAATAAGGATAATTAGTGTATGACATAATTTAAATATGTATCATCATTCAGACATACATAATAGCTATAATAACAAAAAGAGTGCTATATAATAAACATCTTATATTTTGCTTGATTCTGGGTGATCATAGGAGACAGACACTGTTACCATAAGCTCTATTTCTTTTTTTTTTACATTTTCTTTTATTTATTTAATTAGCTTTTTACATTCATTTTCACAAATTTTTGGGTTCCAAATGTTCTCCCCTTTTATCCCCTCCCCCCACCCCAATACCCCAAGCAATCTAATTTTCCCTATCTCCAATCTGCCCTCTCCTCTGTCATCCCTCCCTTCTCTTGTCTCCATCTTCTCTTTTCTCCTGTAGGGCCAGATGACTTTCTATTCCTCATTAACTGTATGTCTTCTTTCCTAGTTACAACAACAATATTAAACAGTTGTTCCTAAAACTTTGAGTTCCAAATTCTCCCCATCCCTCCCTCCCCACCCATTCCCTTTGGGACGGCAGGCAATTCAATATAGGCCCTATCTGTGTAGTTTTGCAAATGACCTCCCTGATAGTCGTGTTGTGTAAGACTAACTGAATTACCATCCCTCCTACCCTGCCCCTCGGTGTTTCTCTTCTGTCTTTTGAACCTATCCCTCCCCACGTGTTGACTACAAATTGCTCCCTCCTCCCTTTGCCCTCCCTTCCATCATCCCCCCTTGCAATATCTCCTTCTCCCCCCCTTTCTTATACTGTAAGATAGATTTTCATACCAAAATGAGTGTGCATTTCACCCCTTCATTTAGTCAAATGTATTGAGGGTAAACTTCTTGGTTTTTTTTTCTTTCTCAGCTCTCCTCTTTTTCCCTCCACTAAAAAAATCTCCTACTTGCCTCTTAAATGACATATAGTTACCCCCTCTTTCCTCCCACTACATTTCTCTCTCACCATTTACCTTAATTTCTTTTAAGGTATGGTCTCATCCTATTCAGTACACTCTGTGCTCTCTGTCTCTGTATGTGTGTGCATGTGTGTATGTATGTGCATGCATGTACATGTGTATGTGTGGTCCCACCAACTACCCAGATACTGAAAAGTTTTAAGAGTTAGAAATATTGTCTTTCCCTGTATTAATGTATACAGTTCACTTCTGGTAAGTCCCTTAATACTTCTCTTTGCTGTTTCCTTTTTCATGCTTCTTCTCATTCTTGTGTTTGAAAGTCAAATTTTCTTTTCAGCTCTGGTCTTTTCATCAAGAATGATTGAAAGTCCTCTGTTTCATTGAAAGACACTATTTTCCCTTGAAGCATTATACTCAGTTTAGCTGGGTAGGTGATTCTTGGTTTGAGTCCTAGTTCCTTTGCCTTCTGGAATATCCTATTCCACACCCTTCGATCCCTTAATATAGAAGCTGCTAGATCTTGAGTTATCCTGATTGTATTTCCACAGTTCTGGAATTGTTTCTTTCTAGCTGCTTGCAAGATTTTTTCCTTGAGCTGGGAGTTCTGGAATTTGGCCACAATGTTCCTAGGAGTTTCTCTTTTTGGATCTCTTTCAGGTGGTGATCGATGGATTCTTTCAATACTTATTTTGCCCTCTTGTTGTAGAATGTCAGGGCAGCTTTCCTTGATAATTTCATGCAAGACGATGTCTAGGCTCTTTTTTTGATCATGGCTTTCAGGTAGTCCCATAATTTTTAAATTGTCTCTCCTGGATCTATTTTCCAGGTCAGTTGCTTTTCCCATGAGATATTTTACATTCTCTTCCATTTTTTCGTTCTTTTGGTTTTGTTTAGTGATTTCTTGGTTTCTCATAAAGTCATTAGACTCCATCTGCTCCATTCTAATTTTGAGAGAACTATTCAATTCAGTGAGCTTTTGAGCCTCTTTTTCCATTTGGCTCATTCTGCTTTTGAAAGCATTCTTCTCCTCATTGGCTTTTGGAACCTCTTTTGCCAATTGAGTGAGCCTATTTTTCAAGGTGTTAATTTCCTCAACATTTTTTTGGGTCTCCTTTACGAAGGTATTGACCCGTTTTTCATACTTTTCTTGCATGTCTCTCATTTCTCTTCCCAGTTTTTCCTCTACCTGTCTAACTTGCTTTTCAAAATCCTTTTTGAGCTCTTCCAAGGCCTGAGCCCACCCGCCACCCCCCTGGGGTGTCTGGGGTACTGAGGCCCGGCCCTCCACGTCTTTCCTTGATGGCAAGAATACGTCCTCATCTTCATCAGATCCGAAGGTCGGGATCATTTGCATTTGTTGGAAAAAAGTCTTTATAGTCTTATTTTTCTTCCCTTTTCTAGGCATTTTCCCAGCCAGTTTCTTGACTTCTGAGATTCCTTTCCACCCCCGCATGGATCCGCCCAGCTAGTGCTTGGCCTCTGAGATTCAAATGGGCTTTCCAGCAGCAAGCTTTAGTTCTGGCGCTGGGGTGGGGGCAGGGTCGCCTCCCAGGCTCAGTTCCCTCAGGGTCTTTATGCAGAGATTTTTCAGGAACGGAGCGGGTAGGGGTGGGGTGGGGGGCCCGCCTCCTAGGCTCAGTTCCCTCGGGGGCTTTATGCAGAGGCCTTCAGTAATAGAGTGGGGTGGGGGCAGGGCCCTCTCCCAGGCTCAGCTCCATCAGGTTTTCTGCAGAAACCTTCCATAATGAAGATCCTGCCTGCTGTTGGGAGATTCCTGAGTCCTGGGCCACTGCCACCTCAGCCACCGCCCACGCCTCTGCCTCCACCACTTCCTGCCCCCGTCTCTGCCGCCGCCGCTTCCTCCCGGGGGGGGGGGGCCCGAGTCACGGAGACGCCCTGCTCCCTCTCTTGTCCAGCCCAGCCTTCTTTCTCACTGACCTGTAGCTTCTGTGGGCGGAGGGACTTTCCCACCTGCTGGAGCTTCCGTGCCTGAAGCCTGCTCAGATCAGCTTCTCTGGAGCCGCGGCCAAAGCAGCGTTGGGGTGGGGTCCACTTTCCGGAGTGCGACGGACCGTGGGGACCAATCTCCAGGGCTCCCTGGAATGGAAATCTCTTCCACTCCGTTTCTGCACACCTTGTATTGACCCAGAAGTTATGGGGGTCTCTTTTTACATTAATTCTATGGGCTTTGGTTTTGGAGCTCGTAAACGTGCGTCCTTCTACTCCGCCATCTTGGCTCCGCCCCCCATAAGCTCTATTTCTGGAGGGAACTTTCTGATTTGGGCTCTTCTCATCTAGGAGAAGGATTCATTTTGTTTTCAATTGCCCAATCTTCTAGACCTTTTCTTTCTTTCTCCACTTGTCCTATCAATCCAAAACTTCTATATCCAGAGAACTTAAGCAAAATATTTACCAACTAATTACAAATGAATTAAAAACCATCTTTTCAAAACATGAAATGATCATGACACAAGAGAAATTAGGATTCCAGAATTTTTAATGCAAGATAGCAACCTATAATAGCAGGTTCAAGTCAGGTGTAAGATGAGAAAAGGCGATTCTTCTACTTAGAGAAAGGTGAATGTGTAAAAAGAAAGATAAAGAGGCAGGAGCCAAGGTGGCAGAGTAGAAAGACTCACGTATGCTAGCTCCAAACCCACAGCCCATAAATTTCTTGTAAAAAGAACTCCCCACAAATTCTGGAGCAGTGGAAGCCACATAGCAACGCAGTGGAGGAGATTTCCGTTCCAGAGAGCCTGGAAAAACCGACCCAAAAGGTCCGTTGCTCACCAGACAGCGGGGCCCAGCCCTGCCCTGCCCTGGCTGCGCAGCCCCAGAGGAGCAGATCCAAGCAGGCTTCAGAGACGGAACCTCCGGAGGCCGCAAAGTTCCCTCCACCCACAGACACTACAGGTCAGTGAGAGAGACTTCCGGGCTGGACAAGAGGGGAGTGGTGTATCTCCATAACTCAGGCCCCATACACACACACACACATGCACACACACGTACATGCGTGTGTACACACACACATATGCACGCACACACAGAGACAGAGAGCACAGAGTGAATTGAATAAGATGGGACCAAGAAATTAAGGTAAACAGTGAGAGAGAAATGTAGTGGGAGGAGAAAGGGTGAAATGGAATGGGATAAATTATTTCTCATTCAAGAGACAAGCAGGAGAAAAAGAGGAGAGCTGAGAAAAAAACATGAAGTTTACTCTCATCACATTCTACTAAAGGAAGGAATAAAATGCACACTCATTTTGGCATGAAAACCTATGTTACAATACAGGAAAGTGGGGGAGAAGGAGATAAGCAGGGTAGGGGGGATGATGGAAGAGAGGGCAATGGGAGGAGGGAGCAATTTGAAGTCAACACTCGGGGAGGGACAGGATCAAAAGACAGAATAGAAACAATGAGGGGCAGGATAAGATGGAGGGAAATAGAGTTAGTCTTACACAACACGACTATTATCGAAGTCATTTGCAAAACTACACAGATATGGCCTACATTAAATTGCCTGCCTTCCCAAAGGGAATGTGTGGGGAGGGAGGGATGGGGAGAATTTGGAACTCAACGTTTTAGGAACAACTCTTGAGTATTGTTCTTGCTACTTGGAAATAAGAAATACAGTTAATGGGGAATAGAAAGTCATCTGGCCCTACAGGACAAAAGAGAAGATAGGGACAAAAGAAGGGAGGGAGGATAGAAGAGAGGGCAGATTGGTGATAGGGGAAATTAGAATGCTTGTGTATTGGAGTGGGGGAGGGGACACTGGGGAGAAAATTTGGAACCCAAAATTTTGTGAAAATGAATGTAAAAAGTTTAGTAAATAAATGTATATTAAAAAAGAAAATGAATGTAAAAAGTTAAATAAATAAATTTATATTAAAAAAGAAAGATAAAGAGATGTGAATGGAAGTTGGTGAGTAAATACATTGCTCTTTGGGAACAAAAAAATAAGGCAAAAGGAGAGAGATCAGTAAGATACTCTCAGTGGTGAGATTAAGTCTAAGGTGGTAAGTTCAGGTGGATGTCCATCAAACTTGTTGCAATTTAAAATAGTTTGTATTTTTATTCTCTCACTCTTTTTTCAAATGTCATTAACCTAATTTTAAGGAGTAGCAAACACTATGGCTAAGAGTTCAATAACTTCTGCATGATCATATGACTAATGTCTTCACACTGATTCACCTGATTTTAGACTGTTAACTAAATTTTCCTACCCCTTAGGGCATAGTTCCAATTTTTTCTCCAGAATGGTTGAAACAACTCACAGCTCCACCAACAATACATTACATTACCTCTCAAGTAATAATTATAGTTTTAATAATATTAAATAGTATATGTTATAATTTAAATATGCATAATTATTCAGTCATATATAATAGCTATAATAATGATAGTAACGCTGCACTCATAGGCAGCTTATCTGTTCCATGTTTCTTCCTGATTAAAGAGGAGAGGTACTATTGCCATACACTCTTCCTTTTATGGTAAATAAGAAAATATGAGTAAATAAATATTTGGTACCTAAATTTTTGTAGAACACTTAACATATATTAACTAATCTCATCTTCGCAATATTTCTGTGAGGAAAGTGAGACACAGAGGGAACAAGTGACTTATCTGGGGACACAGCTAGTAAGTGTTTGAAGCAGGAATTAAATAGAGTTCTCCCTAGTTACAAGTTTTGCCCACTCCCTTGTAGAACGGAGATCACAGTGAAGTAGCAGAAATAGTGATAGATAAGGAAGGCAGTCAGAGGCAGTAAAACTGTGAGTGCGTCTCTGTGCACAGTCTCGTTTTGCAGATGTCAATTAGTACTTCTAGATCCACTGCATAGGATTCTCTCAGATCAGACTCTGACAACCAGCTGGGACTTGATAGAATATGCAATTGCATTCATTGTCATATGTACAATTCATCTCTCTGGAGTTCAGTCATAGGTTGCTAGTACTGGAAGGGACAATCTAAATCAGTGCTTCCCAAAATTTATGATCAGCATCAGTTCCTGTAAGTCTTTCCAGGTGTCTCTAAAGTCTTCCTGTTCATCATTTCTTATAGCACAATAGTATTCCATTACACTGATATACCATAATTTATTCAGCCATTCCCCAATTGATGAGCATCCTCTTGATTTCCAGTTTTTGGCCACCACAAAGAGAGCTGCTATAAATATTTTTGTATATGTGGGGCCCTTTCCCATTTTTATGATCTCTTGGGGATACATTCCTAGAAGCAGCATTGCTGGGTCAAAGGGTATGCACATTTTTGTAGTCATTTTGGCATAGTTCCAAATTGTTCTCCAGAATGGTTGAATCAGCTCCACCAACAATGAATTAGTGTTCCAACTCTCCCACATCTTCTCCAACATTTATCATGTTCCTATGTTTGGCAATCTGAGAGGAGTGATGTGGTATCTCAGAGTTGTTTTGATTTGCATCTCTCTAATCAATAGTTATTTAGAGCACTTTTTCACATGATTATAGATATCTTTAATTTCTTCCTCTGAAAACTTCCTGTTCATATCTTTTGACCATTTATCAATTGGGAAATGACTTGTATTCTTGTACATTTGACTCAGTTCTCTATATGTTTTAGAAATGAGGCCTTTATCACAGACACTAGTTGCAAAAAATTCTTTCCCAGCTTTTTGCATGCTTCTGAGTCTTGGATTCATTGGTTTTGGTTGTGCAAAAACTTTTCAATTTAATGTATTTACAATTATCCAATTTGCACTTCACAATGCTTTGTATCTCAGATTTAGTCAAAAATTCTTCCCTTTTCCACAAATCTAATAAATATACTATTCCTTGCTGCATTAATTTGCTTATAGTATCAGTCTTTATACCTAGATCATGTAACCATTTGATCTGCATTCTTGTGTATGGTGTTAGGCATTGGTCCATACCTAGTTTCTGCCATACTGATATCCAGTTTTCCCAGCAAATTTTGTCAAACAGTGAGTTATTATTCCGGAAGCTGGGTTCCTTGGGTTTATCAAAAAATATATTGCTGTATTTATTAACTACTGTGCCTTCTGTATCTACCCTTCTATTTCTTACACAGTACCAAGCGTTTTTCATAATTACTGCTTTATAATACAATTTCAGATCTGTTATCACTAGGCCACTTTCCCTAGCATTTTTTTTATTAGTTCCTTTAATATTCTGGACCTTTTGTTCTTCCAGATGAATTTTGATATTATTTTTTCTAGCTCTAAAGAATAATTGTCTGATAGTGTTATTGGTATGACAGTGAATAAGTAAATTAATTTAGGTAGGATTGGCATTTTTATTACATTAGCTAGACTTACCCACCAGCAAATTATGCTTTTCCACTTACTTGGATCTGACTTTATTTGTGCGAAAAGAGTTTTATAATTGTGTTCATATACTCTGGATTTGTATTGGCAGGTCGATTCCAAATATTTTATAGTGATCAAACATCAGATTAATACCCGAGTATTAAATGGGATTTCTCTTTCTATCTCTTCCTATCTCTAATAAACAACTTAGGCAAAGTTGCAGGTTACAAAATAAACCCACAGAAATTTTCTGCATTTCTATATATTACTAAGAAAGCCCAAGATGTTTATTGCTTCAAGCAGTTTTTTGCTTGAATCCCTAGTATTCCTTAAGTATATCATCATATCATCTGCAAAGAGTGATAACTTAATTTCTTCTTTGCCTACTCTAATTCCTTCACTTTCTTTTTTTCTCCTTTTGCAGCAGCTAATATTTCTAGCACCATATTTAATAATAGTGATGATAATGGACATCCTTGCTTCACCTCTGATCTTATTGGGAATGCATCTACCTTTTCTCCATTGCATACAATGCTTGCTAAAGGTTTTAGGTCAATACTGCTTATTATTTTATGGAAAGTTCCCTTTATTCCTATGTTCTAGAGTGCTTTCAATAGGAATGGATGTTGTATTTTGCCAAAAGTTTTTTTCTGCAACTATTGAGAGAGTCATGGGTTTTCTATTTGTTTTCTTGTTGATATGATCAATAATATTAATACTCTTCCTAATATTGAAACAGACCTGCATTCCTGGTATAAATCCTATCTGATCATAATGTATTATTCTCATGATAATTTGCTGCATTCTTGCATCTATATTCATTAGAGAAATTTGTCTATAATTTTCTTTCTCCGTTTTGACTTCCTGGTTTAGGTATCAAAACCATACTTGTATCATAAAAAGAATTTGGGAAGACTTCTTCTTCCGGCATTTTCCTAAATAATCTATGTAGTATTGCAATTAACTGTTCTTCAAATGTATGATAGAATTCACTTGTAAATTCGTCCAGCACTGGAGATTGCTTCCTAGGAAATTCATTGATGTCTTGGTCAATTTCTTTTCCTGAGATGGGATTATTTATGTATTCAACTTCCTCTTCTGTTAATCAGGGCAACTTATATTTTTAAAATAATCATTCATCTTATTTAGATTGTCTAATTTATGAGCAAAATTTGGGCAAATTGATTTCTAATTATTTTTTAATTTTCTCCTCATTGGAGGTGAATTCACCTTTTTCATTTTTGATATTGGTAATTTGGTTTTCTTTCTCTTTTTAATCAAATGGATCAAAGATTTATCCATTTACAGTTCCTTTTCCTAAAACCAACTCTTCCTTTTATTTACTAGTTCAATTGTTTTCTTAATTTCAATTTTATTAATCTCCACTTTGGTTATCAGGATTTTTTGTAATTTAGTATTTACTTGGGGATTTTCAATATGCTCATTTCGAGCTTTTTCCACGTCACACCTGATTCATTGATCTCCTCTTTCTCTATGTTATTCATGTAGGCATTCAAAGATACAAAGCTTCCCCTAAGAGCTGATTTTTCAGTCGTCCATAACATTTGGTAAGTTGTCTCATTATTGTCATTTCCTTGAATGAAGTTGTTGATTGTTTCTATAATTTGTTGTTTAACCCACTCCTAATTTAGGATTAGATTATTTAGTTTCCAAATAATTGTTGGTCTGTCTTTCTGTTATTACATATTATTTGTATTGTGTTATGATCTGAGAAGAATGCATTGATCACTGCCTTTCTTCACTGAGCTGTGAGGTTTGTATACACTAGTACATGATCAATTTTTTATTGATTTATTTATTTAACTTTTTACATTCATTTTTACAAAATGTTGGGTTCCAAATTTTCTCCCCTTTTATCCCCTCCCTTTTTATCCCCACCCTAATACACCGAGCAATCCAATTTTCCCTATCTCCAATCTGCCCTCTCTTCTGTCATCCCTCCCTTCTCTTGTCCACATCTTCTCTTTTGTCCTGTAGGGCCAGATGACTTTCTATTCCTCATTAACTGTATGTCTTATTTCCTAGTAGCAACAACAATACTAAACAGTTGTTCCTAAAACTTGAGTTCCAAATTCTCCCCATCCCTTCCTCCCCACCCATTCCCTTTGGGAAGGCAGGCAATTCAATATAGGCCATATCTGTGTAGTTTTGCAAATGATTTCCATAATAGTGGTGTTGTGTAAGACTAACTGAATTACCCTCCATCCTATCCTGCCCCTCATTGTTTCTATTTTGTCTTTTCATCCTGTCCCTCCCCGAGTGTTAACTTCAAATTGCTTCCTCCTCCCATTGCCCTCCCTTCCATCATCTCCCCCCCCTTTCTTATCTCCTTCTCCCCCACTTTCCTGTACTGTAAGATAGGTTTTCATACCAAAATGAGTTTGCGTTTTATTCCTTCCTTTAGTCAAATGTGATGCGGGCAAACTTCTTGGTTTTTTTCTCAGCTCTCCTCTTTTTCCCTCCACTAAAAATTCTCCTGCTTGCCTCGTAAATGACATATAATTTACCCCATTCCATTTCACCCTCTTTCCTCCCCCTACCTTTCTCTCTCACCATTTACCGTAATTTCTTTTAAGATATGGTCTCATCCTATTCAATTCACTCTGTGCTCTCTGTATCTGTATGTGCGTGCATGTGTGTACATGTGTGTCTGATTCCACCAACTACCCAGATACTGAAACGTTTTAAGAGTTACAAATATTGTCTTTCCCTGTAGGAATGTAAACAGTTCACTTCTGGTGAGTCCCTTATGACTTCTCTTTGCTGTTTACTTTTTCATGCTTCTTCTCATTCTTGTGTTTGAAAGTCAAATTTTCTTTTCAGCTCTGGTCTTTTCATCAAGAATGCTTGAAAGTCCTCTGTTTCATTGAAAGACCATATTTTCCCCTGAAGTATTATACTCAGTTTTGCTGGGTAGGTGATTCTTGGTTTCAGTCCTAGTTCCTTTGCCTTCTGGAATATTCTATTCCACGCCCTTCGATCCCTTAGTGTACAAGCTGCTAGATCTTGAGTTATCCTGATTTTATTTCCACAATACTGGAATTGTTTCTTTCTAGCTGCTTGTAAGATTTTCTCCTTGAGCTGGGAGTTCTGGAATTTGGCCACAATGTTCCTAGGAGTTTTTCTTTTTGGATCTCTTTCAGGTGGTGATGGATGGATTCTTTCAATACTTATTTTTCCCTCTGGTTCTAGAATGTCAGGGCAGTTTTCCTCGATAATTTCATGGAAGATGATGTCTAGGCTCTTTTTTTGATCATGGCTTTCAGGTAGTCCCATAATTTTTAAATTGTCTCTCCTGGATCTATTTTCCAAGTCAGTTGTTTTCCCCATGAGATATTTCACATTCTCTTCCATTTTTTCGTTCTTTTGGTTTTGTTTGGTGATTTCTTGGTTTCTTAGAAAGTCATTAGACTCTATGTGTTCCATTCTAATTTTGAGAGAACTATTATCTTCAGTGAGCTTTTGAACCTCTTTTTCCATTTGGCTAATTCTGCTTTTGAAAGCATTCTTCTCCTCATTGGCTTTTTGAACCTTTTTTGCCAATTGGGTGAGCCTATTTTTCAAGGTGTTATTGTCTTCAGCATTTTTTTGGGTCTCCTTTACCAAGGTATTGACCCATTTTTCATGCTTGTCTTGCATCTCTCTCATTTCTCTTCCCAGTTTTTCCTCCACCTGTCTAACTTGCTTTTCAAAATCCTTTTTGAACTCTTCCAAGGCCTGCGCCCACCCGACATCCCCCTGGGATTTCTGGGGTTCTGAGTCCCCGTCCTCCACGTCTTTCCCTGATGGTAAGACTATTTCCTCATCATCCCTCATCCCGCCGAAAGGCGGGAACATTTGCACCTGCTCAAAGAAGCTCTCTATAGTCTTATTTTTCTTCCCTTTTCTGGGCATTTTTCCAGCCAGTTACTTGACTTCTGAGATTCCTGTCCACCCCCGCCTAGATCTGCCCAGCTAGTGCTTGGCGTCTGAGATTCAAATGGGCTTTCCACGGCAGGCGTGGCTGCTATTCAATGTGAACTTTAGTTCTGGTGCTGGGGTCGGGGCAGGGCTGCCTCCCAGGCTCAGTTCCCTCAGGGGCTTTATGCAGAGACCTTCAGTAATGGAGCGGGTGGGGCAGGGCTGTATCCCAGGCTCAGCTCCTTCAGGTGGTTTATGCAGAGACTTTCAGTAATGAAGATCCTGCCTGCTCAGGGAGTCCCGGGCTGCCTCTTCTGCCTTCGCTGCTGCCCCCACCTCTGCCTCTTCCACTTCCTGCCCCCACCTCTGCCTCTGCCGCTTCCTCCCGAGGGGGCCCGAGCCACAGAGACACCCCGCTCCCCTCTTGGCCAGCCCAGACATCTCTCTCACTGACCTGTAGCGTCTGTGGACAGAGGGTCCTTCCTGGCCACCGGATCTTCTGGCCCTGAAGCCTGCTCGGATCTGCTACTCTGGGGCCACCCGACCAGGGCAGGGCAGGGGTGGACTCCGCTTTCCAGGGTGTGACAGACCCTGGGGACCACTCTCCAGGCGTATCTGGAACGGAAATCTCTTCCACTGTGTTTCTGCGCACCTTGCAATGATTCAGAACTTGTGGGGAGCTCTTCTTACATTAAATCCATAGGCTGTGGGTTCAGAGCTAGCATACGTGAGTCTTTCTACTCTGCCATCTTGACTCTGCCCCAACATGATCAATTTTTGTATATGTGCCACGCACTGCTGAGAAAAAGTTACAATCCTTTCTATTCCTATTCAAGTTTCTCCAGAGATCTATCATATCTACCTTATCCAGAGTTTTATTCACCCCTTTAAATTCTTGTGTTTTTTTTTTTTGATGTTTGATTGATCAAATTCAGAGAGGGGGATTTGACATCCAGTACAGTTTGCTGTAACCCTAACCTTAAATGCTGTAACCCCTTTTACTTGTCCTCTAAGAATTTGGATGCTATACCCCTTGGAACATATATACTTAATAATGATATTGCTTCGTTGTCTATGGTACCTTTTAGCAGGATGTACTTTTCCTTATCTCTTTTGATTAGATCTATTTCTCCTTTTGCTTTATCTGAGATTAGGATTGCTACCCTTGTTTTCTTTACATTAGATCAAACAATATATTCTTCTCCAACAATGTGCTTTACCCAGTGTGTAACCCCTGAGTTAAATGTGTTTCTTTTAAACATGTTGTTGGATTATGGTTTTTCATCCATTCAGGTATCCGTTTCAGTTTTATGGGAGAGTTCATGCCATTCACATTTACACTTATGATTACTTTCTGTATGTTTCCCTCCATCCTCTTTCCTACTTTTTGGACTTTAAGTTCTCCCTTCTCCCTTCCCTTCCAGAATAGAGTTTTAATTTTTGGCGACCACCTCCCAGAGTCTTTCCTTCCTATTTCATGGTCCTCTTTACCCTTACTACTTCTTTCCTTCCTTTTAGCTTCCTCTACTCTTTCTTTCCCCCTTCCCCTCCTGCTTCCTATGGAGCTAGTTAGATTTACATACTTAATTAAGTTTCTTGTTTCCTCTTTGAACCAAACCATATGAGAGTACCTCTCAACAATGCTCATCTCCCTCCTCTCTTTCTCTTTACTCCAATATAAGTTTCTACCTTTTTCCGAGATGGAATTTAACATTTTTTGCCCCGTCCTATTCACATCTTCTGTTACAATCCCTTCACACCCTTAATCACATTTTATCATCACATCATTTACTTTATATGCATTCTCTCAATCTCAGTATAACCCTTCTATGTTTCCTAATAAATATACAATTCTCAAGATTAACAACTATCATTTTTCATTATAGGGATGTAAACAGTTTGCCCATGTTGAGTAACAAGTTTGTTTCTTTTTCCCCTGTTCACCTTATCATGTCTTTCTTGAAACCTGCGTTTGAAGATCGAATTTTCTCTTGAGTTTGGGTCTTTTTATCAGGAAGATCTACAAGTCCCTTATTTAATTTAAGGTCCATCTCCTTGCTTGAAATATTATGATCAACTTTGCTCGGTAACAGACCCTTGTTTGTAGTCCCAGCTCCTTTGCCTTACGGGATATTGTATTCCAACTCCCTTGATCTTTTAATGTAGAAGCTGCAAAGCGCTGTTTGATCCTGACTGTAACTCCTTGATATTTTGGTGGTTTCTTTCTGGCTTCCTGTAGTATTTTCTCCTTCACTTGATAGTTCTGGAATTTGGTAATGATATTCCTTGGTGGTATTAGTTTGTGATCCCTTTTGGGAGGTGAGCTGTCTTTCAGCTAGAAGTTAAAGAGCCTGGTGCTGAGCTAGCTGGTGTGAGAAAAGAGGTGAAGTCTTTTTGTTTTTCCTGGAATTTTCCCTAGAGTTAGTTTATTAAGTGTTGGAGAGGGGTAATCTGGCCATAGCAGGTCTCCTCTGCTAATTCTTTTGAAGATATTTTCACCTTCTGAAACTAGGTTTTCTATGCAGTTTTCCTTGATAATTTCTTGGAAGATATTTTCCAGCTCTTTTTTTAATCATGGCTTTCTGGTAGGCCAATATTCTTGGATTTTCTCTCTGAGATCTATTTTCCAGGTCACTTGTTTTTCCAATGACATGCTTAACATTTTTCTTCCATCTTTTCATACTTTAGATTTTGTTTGACTGATTCTCAATGACTCAACGATTTATTACTTTCTACTTGCCCAATTCTAATTTTTATCAAATTGTTTTCTTCAGTTAACATTTGCATCTCCTTTTCCATCTGTCCAATGTTTCCCTTTAAGGAATCATTTTCTCCAATTAGTTTTTGCACTTCATTTTCCATTTGTCCAATGGTTGCAGTTAGGTTTTATTCTTCCTTTTCGATTTGTTCAATTTTCTGTTTTAAGGAGCTGTTCTCTTCCATGAATTCTTTTTTTTTCATACTTTTAAACTCGTTAGCCAGTGTTTCTTCTCTTTCTCTAATTTGGCTTTTAAAATCCTTCTTCAGGACTTACAAGGCAGCTCTTTGTGCTTGCTATCAGTTCATAGTCCCTTCTGAAGTTTCAGATGGGAGTTCAGTCTCAATACTGACTTCTTTGGGGTTTGTGTTTTGGTCCTTGTCCACACAGAAAGATTCTATGATCTTTTCTTTTCTGCTTTGTTTCTTACTCATCATGATGAAACTTTGTGTATTGTGGCCTCTGGTTCTCTCATCTATAAGCTAAAGAACCTAGTGCTGAGCTGGCTGGTGTGCAAAAATAGAAGCCAGGTGAAGTCTTTTTGTGTTTCCCCAGATTTTCCCTGAAGCTAGCTTGTAAAGTGTGGGGGAGGGGTGGTCTGGGTCTCATGCTGAACTAGAGCATATGCATCCTCAACAGTTGGTGATTCTATTTGCCCTACTGTCTTCTTGTTTCCCCTGGGATGCTGAAGCATCGTTGCGTTCCTGTTGGTGGTTGCGAGGCTCCACCCCCCCCCCGGGACTCCAGATCTCCTCCATATTCAGTGGAGGGGACTGTGTAGCACAGATCTGGTCCTGCCATGTTCCCCTTCTACCACGGCAAGAGAAATCCCCCTTAGTGATTTTCCTACCCTCCTGTTTTAAGAGACTGTTTGCCCCTTCTGCTGATACCACTGATCCAGAATTTTTCTGGGGATATATTTTATGGTTCTTTCACAGTCAACAAGGGGAGGGGGAGAGAGCATTTACTGCTCACTCCACCATTTTGGCTGCTGGAAGTTTAAGTAGGCGACTTAAGGCTGCTGAAGTACTTGACAGCTCTGGAAACTTTGATTCTGAAGGTGAATGTTTCAGCTTAGCTTTTAAGAAAGAGTGAGAAAAGCCCTTTTTAGAGATTCATACTAGAATGAATCAAAATTCCTCATTTTCATTAGACTCCAAGCTGAGCTGCAAGAGTGAGGAGATATTTGTTTGAGTAGCTACTCACACATTATGCTCACTTTTTTCAAGTCTTCTATGAAAAGGAGAAAGAATATCTCTAAATTTTCTTTGATTACAATTTGAAAATGACTTTCTGGTATATATTGGGCTGGAAAAAAGAAGCTCATCTATTTTTTAATCTTCCACTTGAAACTTCTAGTTTCTTTGGTCGATGGTTGCATGAAAGTATGGAGAGAGACATTTCGTTTCAAAGATTTCAGTGAAATCTAGCCCCAATGTATTTACCCTACATGACTTTTCTCTTCCTGTGAAAGTATTTCTCATGCCTTTCTGCTGGCTACCACAGATTGCTGTGTTGTGAGGCTCATGTCCTTCACATATTGATACTCATGAGCTTTGGGTTCTAGGCACCATAGAAAACTTTTGATGCCATATGAATACCCTTCAATATTCAGGACTGTATCTCTATACACTAGAGAACTAATTATATGTTCCGAGAGTTAAAAGGGTGGAGCCAAGATGGCGGAGTAGAAGGACGCACGTTTACGAGCTCTGAAACCAAAGCCCATAGAATTAATGTATAAAGAGTCCCCCATAACTTCTGGGTGAATACAAGGTGTGCAGAAGCAGAGTGGAAGAGATTTCCGTTCCAGGGAGCCCTGAAGACCCGTCCCCAGGGTCCGGCGTGCCCTGGAAAGTAAACCCGACCCCCAGCGCTGCCCTGGCCGAGGCCCCAGAGAAGCTGATCCGAGCACGCTTCAGAGACGGAAGCTCCAGCAGCCGGGAAAGTCCCTCTGCCCACAGAAGCTACAGGTCAGTGAGAAAGAAAGCCGGGCTGAAGGAGAGGGGAAGCGGGGTGTCTCCGTGACTCGGGTCCCCTCGGGAGGAAGCGGCAGAGACGGGGGCAGGAAGCGGCGGAGGCAGAGGTGTGGGCGGCGGCTAAGGCGGCAGTGGCCCAAGACTCAGGAATCCCCCAACAGCAGGCAGGATCTTCATTACGGAAGATTCCCGCATAAAACCGGACGGAGCTGAGCCTGGGAGACGACCTAGCCCCCACCCCGCTCTATTACTGAAGGCTTCTGCTTAAAGCCCCCAAGGGAGCGGGATTTGGGAGGCGGGCCCCCCACCCCACCCCCACCCGTTCCATCCCTGAAAGTCTCTGCATAAAGCCCCCGAGGGATCAGTCTCGGAGGCAGCCCTGGCCCCACCCCAGCACCTGAACTAAAGCTCACTGATTGACAGTCGGCAGGAGGAAAGCCCATTTAAATCTCAGAGGCCAAGCACTAGCTGGGCAGATCCAGGCGGGGGTGGAAAGGAATCTCAGAAGTCAAGTAACTGGCTGGGAAAATGCCTAGAAAAGGGAAGAAAAATAAGACTTTAGAGAGTTTTTTCCAACAATTGCAAATGATCCCGACCTTCGGATCTGACGAAGATGAGGACGTATTCTTGCCATCAGGGAAAGACGTGGAGGGCGGGGCCTCAGTACCCCTGACACCCCAGGGGGGTGGTGGGTGGGCTCAGGCCCTGGAAGAGCTCAAAAAGGATTTTGAAAAGCAAGTTAGACAGGTGAAGGAAAAACTGGGAAGAGAAATGTCAGAGATGCAACAAAAGTATGAAAAACAGGTCAATACCTTGGTAAAGGAGAACCAAAAAAATGCTGAGGAAATTAACACCTTGAAAATAGGCTCACCCAATTGGTAAAGGAGGTTCAAAAAGCCAATGAGGAGAAGAATGCTTTCAAAAGCAGAATTAGCCAAATGGAAAAAGAGGCTCAAAAGCTCACTGAATTTAATAGCTCTCTCAAAATCAGAATGGAACAGATGGAGTCTAATGACTTTATGAGAAACCAAGAAATCACAAAACAAAACCAAAAGAACGAAAAAATGGAAGAGAATGTGAAATATCTCATGGGAAAAACAACTGACCTGGAAAATAGATCCAGGAGAGACAATTTAAAAATTATGGGACTACATGAAAGTCATGATCAAAAAAAGAGCCTAGACATCAACTTCCATGAAATTACCAAGGGAAACTGCCCTGACATTCTAGAACCAGAGGGCAAAATAAGTATTGAAAGAATCCATCGATCACCACCTGAAAGAGATCCAAAAAGAGAAACTCCTAGGAACATTGTGGCCAAATTCCAGAACTCCCAGCTCAAGGAAAAAATCTTACAAGCAGCAGGACAGAAACAATTCCAGTACTGTGGAAATTCAATCAGAATAACCCAAGATCTAGCAGCTTCTACATTAAGGGATCGAAGGGCGTGGAATAGGATATTCCAGAAGGCAAAGGAACTAGGACTCAAACCAAGAATCACCTACCCAGCTAAACTGAGTATAATACTTCAAGGAAAAATATTGTCTTTCAATGAAACAGAGGACTTTCAATCATTCTTGATGAAAAAACCAGAGCTGAAAAGAAAATTTGACTTTCAAACACAAGAATGAGAAGAAGCATGAAAAAGTAAACAGCAAAGAGAAGTCTTAAGGGACTTGCCATGAGTGAACTGTTTACATTCCTACATGGAAAGACAATATTTGTAACTCTTAAAACTTTTCAGTATCTGGGTAGTTGGTGGGACCACACATACACATGTACATGCATGCACACACATACACACATGCACACACATACAGAGATAGAGAGCACAGATTGAACTGAATAGGATGGGACCATACCTTAAAAGAAACTAGGGTAAATGGTGAGAGAGAAATGTAGGGGGAGGGAAGCGAGGGACAGGGAAGGGGGTAACTATATGTCATTGAAGAGGCAGGTAGGAGTTTTTCTTAGTGGAGGGAAAAAGAGGAGAGCTGAGAAAAAAAAAAAACAAGAAGTTTACCCTCATCACATTTGACTAAACGAAGGAGTGAAATGCACACTCATTATGGTATGAAAACCTATCTTACAGTATAAGAAAGTAGGGGAGAAAGAGATATTGCAAAGGGGGGGAATGATGGAAGGGAGGGCAAAGGGAGGAGGGAGCAATTTGAAGTCAACACTTGGGGAGGGACAGGATCAAGAGACAGAAGAGAAACAATGAGGGGCAGGTTAGGAGGGATGGTAATCCAGTCAGTCTTACACAACACGACTATCAGGGAGGTCATTGGCAAAACTACACAGATATGGCCTATATTGAATTGCCTGCTGTCCCAAAGGGTATGGGTGGGGAGGGAGGGATGAGGAGAATTTGGAACTCAAAGTTTTAGGAACAACTGTTTAGTATTGTTGTTGCAACTAGGAAAGAAGACATACAGTTAATGAGGAATAGAAAGTCATCTGGCTCTACAGGAGAAAAGAGAAGATGGAGACAAGAGAAGGGAGAGATGACAGAAGAGAGGGCAGATTGGAGATAGGGAAAATTAGATTGCTTGGGGTATTGGGGTGGGGGAGGGGATAAAAGGGGAGAAAATTTGGAACCCCAAAATTTGTGAAAATGAATGTAAAAAATTTAAATAAATAAATAAATAAATTATATCTTCCGAATTCAACTGCTTAGGGATGTGTGGGTGTACTCAGAGGAGTCATTTCCCCTGTAGAGGACCTATATTCTCAGAATGAACCATTCTCAATCCTCTTTATATGGAAAACCAATCATAACTTCATTTGGATTAATTTCAATGAAAGAAAGTGTAGTTAAGAGGATGTCTGTTATTCCTTTGTCTGCCTGAAAATATTTCTCCCATGGTACAGCCCAGCTATTGATTTCCTTTGCATAAAATCCATGCAAAAGTGATTATTGAGGTTAAGTCATTTTGATGAAACACTCTGATGTTGAAATATCATGAACTGGAGAGGAATTTTTTCAGTGGAATTTATTCTGTCTTCTTAGAATAAGACTTTGAATTGAACATGGGTACATGTAGTTACTCTGCCAGTCCTATCCCTTAGAAATTTTTTCACTCATCCTGAAAGACCCAGGTAGGTTTACTATACTGCAATTCTAATATCATACCGTACTCAGACTTACAATTCAAGTCACATTCGAATTCTTGAGAACTGTATATTTATTACGAAATGTAAAAGGGATATAGATGAACAGAGGAAGTGGGTATAAATTAAATGATGTGATGGTAACCAATTGGATTTAAGGGTGCTAATGGATTATAATGGAAGACGTGAAAAGGAGGAGGTAGAAAAAAGCAAATTCCATCACATGACGAGGCACAAAAAAATATTACAGTAGAACGAAAGAGGGGAAGTAGATGAGGATTGCTTGAGAGTACTCTCATCTAATTGGATTCAAGGAGGGTACAACAAACTCAGTTAAAGATAGAAATACAACTAGCTCTATAGGAAATATAGGTAAAGGGGGAAAGAAAAGGGAGGGAAGGGTAAAATGGAAGGAAGAAGTAGTAATGGAAAAGTGGATCAAAGGGAGCAGGACTGAAAGAAGGGAGGGAAGACTGAGGGAGGCGGTGGTCAAAAATTAAAACTCTATTGAAAAGGAGAAGGGAGAACTAAAATAATAAACAAGGGGAAAGAGAATGGTTGGAAAGATACAAATAGTAATCATAACTGTAAATGTGAATGGAATGAACTCTCCCATAAAACGGAAAGAGATAAAGAATGAATCAAAAAATAAAATCCAAAGTTGCTTGCAAGAAACGCATTTGAAACAAAGGAATATGCACAGGGTAAAGGTAACAGGTTGGAGCAGAATTTACTGTTTTTCAGCTGATGTAAAAATAGCCGGGGTAGCAATCTTAATCTCAGAAAAAGCAACAGCAGAAGTAGATCTAATCAAAAGAGATAAGAAAGGAAACTATATCCTATGAAAGAAACCATATACAACGGAGCAATTTCGTTACTTAACATATTTGCTCCAAGTGATATAGCATCCGATTTCTTAGAGGAGAAGTTAAGAGAGTTATAGGACAATTTAGACAGCAAAACTGTATTGGTGAGGGACCTCAACCCCCCTCGAACTTGATAAATTCAACCTCAAAATAAACAAGAAAGAAGTTAAAGAGGTAATACTCTGGATAAGGTAGATATGATAGATCTCTGTAGAAAACTGAATGGAGATTGAAAGGAATACACTATTTTCTCAGTGGTACATGGTACATATACAAAATCTGACCATATCTCAGCCCACAGAAATCTCACAATCTAGCGCAGAAAGTCAGATAGTCAGTGCATCCTTCTCAGATCATAATACAATAAAACTTATATGTAATCAAAGGCCATGGAAACACAAACCAAAACCTAATTGGAAACTAAGCAATCTAATCCTAAAGAATGAGTGCTTTAAACAACAAATTATAGAAACAATCAACAACTTAATTCAAGATGATGACAATAATGAGGCAATCTACCAAAACTTATGGGATACTGCAAAAACAGTTTGTAAGGGAAACTTTATATCTGTGAGTGTGTACATGAATAAAATAGAGAAAGAGGAGATCGATAACTTGAGCATACTGCTAAAAAAGCTCGAAAAAGCACATATTGAAAATCCCAGGAGAATTTTGTATACAGTAACAACTGTAGTGTACAAGGATTTTTTTCTGGTAGACTTAAAACCTAATTGCAATGCAAGAACTTAAAAAATTCCCAGTGGTCGTTTAAAGCAAAATGACTTCCACACCCAGAGAAAGAACTATGGAATTCAATCTCGGATTGAAGAAGATCATTTTCTTTGGATTACACTTTGGTTTGTTTTATGATTTCTCCCATTGTGCTATGTGAATACCAAATTAGAAATACTGAAAACCAAAGGAGAGTACTAAAACTGAAATTAAGGAAACTATTGAACTAATAAATTAAACTAGGAGTTGGTTTTATGAAAAATCAAATATAATTGATAAAACTTTGATAGATTTGATTTAAAAAAAGAAAAGCAAGCAAGCAATATCATAAATGAAAAGGGCAAACACTTCCAATGAGGAGGAAATTAAAACAATAATAAGAAATTAATTTACCCAACTATTTGCGCATAAATTCGACAATCTAAATGAGATGCATGATTATTTTTAAAGATAAAAATTGCCCAGACTAACAGAAGAGGAAGTTAAATACTTAAACATTAGCATTTCTGAAAAAAATATTAAACAATTCAATTCAAAAAAATCAAACAATTGAACACTAATGAACTCTGTAGGAAAAATTTACCAGGGAGAGATGGATTTAAAGGTGAATTTTATCAAACATCTAAAGAATAGCTAATTCCAATATTATATACACTAAATGGGAAAAATTGGGGAAGGAGTCCTCCCAAATTCTTTTTATGGTACAAATATTGTTTTGATATCTAAACCACGAAGAGTAAAAACAGAGACGAGAATTTAGACCAATTTCTCTAAGGAATATAGATACAAAAATTTTAAAGAAGATTATAGCAAAAATAGAGCAACTCATCACAGGAATACTACATTATGGTAATGTAGGTTTCATACCAGGAATGTAGGATAGGAAAGCTATTAGCATTATTGATCCTATTAACAAAAATCCTAACAAAAAACTCATGATTATCTCTATAGATGCAGAAAAAGCTTGTGACAAAACACAACACCCATTACTACTAAAAACACTGGAAAGCATAGGAATAAAGGAACTTTCTATAAAATAATAAGCAGTATCTACATGAAACCTTCTGCAAGCATTATATGCAATAAGGATAAGCTAGATGCATTTCCAACAAGATCAGGAGTGAAACAAGAATGTCCATTATCACCACTGTTATTTAATAACATATCACCCCTATTATATCAATATCATACTAGAAATGTTACCTGTAGCAATTAGAGACAATAAATTAAATATATCTATGGTCATGTGAAAAAAAATGCTCTAAATCAGTATGGATCAGAGAGATGCAAATCAAAACAACTCTGAAGTACCATATCACATCTATCAAATTGGCTCACATGATAAAGCAGGAAGATTATAAGTTTTGGAGAAGATGTGGAAGAGCTGGAACACTAATACAGTGCTGGTGAAGCTGTGAGCTGATCCAATCATTCTGGAGAGCAATTTGGAACTATGCTCTACAGGCTACAAAAATGTGCATATCTTTTGACCCAGCAATACTGATTCTAGGACTGTGGTCATAAAAATCATAAAAATGGGAAGTGGTCCAGCACGTACAAAAATATTTATAGCAGCTCTCTTTGTGGTGGCCCCAAACTGGAAATCAGGGGAATGCCATCAATTGGGGAATGGCTGAATAATTTATGGTATATGAATGTAATGAAACACTATTGTGCTATAAGAAATGATGAGCATGAAGACTTCAGAGAGTCCTGGAAAGACTTATATGATCTGATGCTGACATAAAGGATCAGAACCAGGAGAATTTTGTATACAGTAACAACTGTAGTGTACAAAGTTTTTTTTTTCTTGTAGACTTAGAACTTAATTGCAATGCAAGAATTTAAAAAATTTCCAGTGGTCTTTTAAAGGAAAATGACTTCCACATCCAGAGAAAGAACTATGGAATTCAATCGCGGATTGAAGAAGATCATTTTCTTTTGTACTACACTTTGGTTTGTTTTATGATTTCTCCCATTCATTTTAATTCTTATACACAACATGAACATGGTAAAAATGTATTTAATAGGAGTGTATGTGTATAACCTATGTAAAGTTGTATGCTGTTTCAGGGAAAGAGTGTGGAGGTGGGGGGAGGGAGGAGAATAGAGGGAAAGAAAGCATCTAGGTTGTATGGCACTGATAGTGTAACAGTGAAAATAAATATATAAATAGATGAACGAAAAATAAATAAACGAAAAGAAACCTCCATTCCAGTCTTGCCTACTATTAAATTGATCTGTGATCTTAGTAAAGTCATATTTCCTCTCTTGACCTTGATGATATTTCTAAAATTGTGAATTAGAATGTAATGGTCTTTTATAGATTTAACATTTATATGGTCTAGAGAGAAGCTGTATGGTGCAGTGGATACAGAATTAATCATGAAGTCAGTAAGACCTGAGGCCAAATCTGGTCTAAGATATTTCTAGTTATGTGACTCCAGACAATCATTTAACTGTATCTCAAATTCCTCATTTGTAAAATAAGCTTGAGAAGGATAACGGAAAATGGCTCCAGTGTCTTTACCTGGATAATATCAAAGGGGCAAATAGAGTTACATATGACTGAAAACAGTCTATACATTTATAACTACTTCTATTATGTAGCCATTTGACAGGCTTTCAAGCAATAAAATAATCACTATCCCATAAAATATCAAGAAAAGAGCTAAAAGTTGAAGTTCTCTATCATTGACATTGACTTTGAAGGACCCAGACATACAAGTAATAGGAATATGAATTAGTTGTCACATAAGAAATTGGGAGGAGTGGAGCCAATATGGTGGAGAAGTGTGAACCTGTAGAAGTTCTCCCCCCGCAGCACATAAAATACCTGAAGAAACAGACTCAAAAAAAAATTCTAGAGCAACAGAAGTCAAAAAGCGAGAGTTTGAAAGAGATTTCCAGCCCATGGAATCCTGGAAGACTGAAAATAAAGGTCTATTCCACCAGGTGCAGAGCAAAGTGAAGCCCACAGAGTCCTGCCTAATCTGGGATAACAGCAGGGACAGGACTGGAGCAGGGTAGAGAAACGCACAGCAACAGGTAGCAGCTACAGTTCACAGAATTCTCAACCCAGTAATTGAAAAGACAGCTTCAATGGTCAGTGAGGAAGCTCTTTCATCTGGGTGAGAATGTATCAGGGTCCTCCACAAGTCCTGTCACCAAGCAGCAGCAGTGTCCATTTTAGGAGCCTTCAACCTAAAGACCCTGGGGGAATTGGGCATCTGATCTGAATCTAAGCCCTGAGTGGCAACTTGGGATGAAGAGGAGCACTGGCTGGTGGAGTTGTTGGAGAGTCTGGAGAGGAAATTCTACTCGCAGATCCTGGGTAGAAAAGGTGGTAGTTGCTGCCAAATCAGAGGTCAGACCAGAAGAAGAGCAAACTTCTCTCCCTTGATTGTGCTAACTTGGAGGAAATGAGAATTTACAGGTCCATAGATTATACCCTCCACTTGGCAAAGGACTGAAATGTCAAATAACTGGCTGGGAAAATGCCCCCAAAAGGGCAGAACTGAATAAAGAAGGTAACTTCCTTGGTGAACAAGTATTTTCTTTCATCCTTTCAGATGAGGAACAACAATGCATACCACCAGAGGATGACTAAAAAGGTCAAGGCTTCTGCATCCAAAACCTCCAAAATAAATATGTTATGGTCTCAGGCCATGGAAAAGGTCAAAAAGGAGTTTGGAAATCAAGCAAGAGAGGGGGTGGAAAAATTGGAAAGAGAATTGAGAGTGATGCAAGAAAATCTTGAAAAACAGGTAAACAGCTTGCTAAAGGAGACTCAAAAAAATGCTGAAGGAAATAACACTTTTAAAAAGAGACTAATTGAAATGCAAAAGAGGCCCAAAAATCAATAAGGAGAAGAATGCTTCAAAAAGCAGCAGTAGCTAAATGAAAAAGTAGGTTAAAAAGCTCACTTAAGAAAATAGTTCTTTAAAAATTAGAATGGAACATGTCGAGGCTAATGACTTTATGAGAAACCAAGAAGGCAAAAAACAAAATCAAAAGAATGAAAAATGAAAGTTAAAGTGAAGTATCATATTGGAAAAACAACTGACTTGTAAAAAAATGCAGAAGAGACAATTAAAATATTATGGGACTACCTGAAAGCCATGATCAAAAAAAGAGCCTAGACATCATCTTTCATGAAATTATCAAGGAAAACTGCCCTGAAATTCTAGGATCAGGGAGCAAAATAAATATTGAAAGAATCCACCAATCCACTTATGAGAGAGATCCAAAAGCAGAAACTCCTAGGAACATTGTGGTCAAATTCCAGAATTCCCAGGTCAAGGAGAAAATATTGCAAGCAGCTAGAGAGAAACAGTTCCACTATTGTGGAAATACAATAAGAATAACACAAGATCTAGTAGTTTCAACATTAAGGGATCAAAGTGCGTGGAACATGATGTTCCAGAAGTCAAAGGAACTAAGACTGAAACCAAGAATCACCTACCCAGCAAAACTGAGTATAATACTGCAGGGGGAAAAATGGTCTTTCAATGAAACAGAGGACTTTAAAGCATTCTTGATGAAAAGACAAGAACTGAAAAGAAAATTTGACTTTCAAACACAAAAATCAAGAGAAGCATGAAAAGGTAAACAACAATGGAAAGACAATATTTGTAACTCTTGAAACTTTTTTCAGTGTCTGGGTAGTTGGGATTACACACACATACAGAGAGAGAGAGAGAGAGAGAGAGAGAGAGAGAGAGAGAGAGAGAGAGAGAGAGAGAGACAGAGACAGAGACAGAGACAGAGACAGAGACAGAGAGACAGAGAGCACAGGGTGAGTTGAATAGGATGGGATCATATCTTAAAAAATGAATTTACGGGGTGAGAGAGAAATATATTGGGAGGAGAAATGGAGAAATGGAATGGCGCAAATTATCTTGCATAAAAGAGTCAAGTAAAAGATGTTTCAGTGGAGGGAAAAAGGAGGGAGGTGAGAGAAAAAACATGAAGCTTACTCTCATCACATTAGGCTAAAGGAAGGAATAAAATGCAGAGTCACTTTTGTATGAAAACCTATCTTACAATACAGGAAAATGGGGAAGAAGGGAATAAGCAGGGTGGGGGGGATGATGGAAGGGAGGGTAATGGGAGGGGGGAGCAATTAGAGGTCAGCACTCAGGATGGAACACAGTCAAAAGAAAGAATAGAAGAAAGGGGGGGCAGGATAGGGTGGAGGGAAATATAGTTAGTCTTACACACGACTATTATGGAAGTCATTTGCAAAACTACACAGATATGGCCTATATTGAAGTGCTTGCCTTCCCAATGGGGATGGGTGCAGAGGGAGGGAGGAAGAGAAGTTGGAACTCAAAGTTTTAGGAACAACTGTTGAGTATCGTTCTTACATACAACTAGGAAATAAGAAATACAGGAAATGGGGTATAGAAATTTATCTTGCTCTACAGGACAAAAGAGAAGATGGGTATAAGGGAATGGAGGGATGTTAGAAGGGAGGGTAGATTGGTGATAAGGGTAATTAGAATGCTCAGTGTTTTGGGATGGGGAGGAGTACACATGGGTCCAAAATTTGGAACTCAAAATTGTATGGAAATGAATGTTGCAAATTTAAATAAATATTTTTTTTTTAAAAAAAAAGAACCTAGATTCAATCTTTCAGTAATCTTTCAAGGAAAACTGCCCTGATATTATAGCATCATAGGGTAAAAGAAATATTGAAAGAATCCACCAATCACCTCCTGAAGGGGATCCAAAAAGAACAACTCAGAATATCAAAGGGACTAATGAAAAGAAATGCTTGGGAAGGTGGCCTAGCGCTACCAGACCTCAAATTGTATTATAAAGCAGCAATTATCAAAACCACTTGGTATTGGCTAAGAAAGAGAGGGGTAGACAAATGGAATAGGCTTGGCACTCAAGACACAGTAGGCAAGGAATATAGCAACCTCCTGTTTGATAAACCCAAAGATCCCAGCTTCTAGGATAAGAACTCATTGTTCAACAAAAATTGCTGGGAAAACTGGTTAACTGTGTGGCAGAAATTAGGCATAGACCCATGCCTGACACCGTACACAAGAATAAAGTCCAAATGGGTACATGATTTAGGTATAAAGATTGATACCATGAATAAACTGGAGAAGCAAGGTATAGTGTATTTAAGAGATTTATGGAGAGGGGAAGAATTTTTTTCTAAAGAAACGATAGAAAGCATTATAAAATGCAAGATGGATAATTTTGATTACTTTAAACTGAAAAGTTTTTGCACAACCAAACCCAATGCAATCAAAATTCGGAGGGATGTAGTAAATTGGGAAAAAAATTTTACAGCTAAGCTCGGGGATAAAGGCCTCATTTCTAGAATATATAGAGAACTGACTCAAATATATAACCATCCAAGTCATTCCCCAATTGATAAATGG